>OY855903.1:27126954-27339454 GCA_963693305.1 Meandrina meandrites
TTACGAAACCACGAAGGCGACTGCAACGAGAACGTCGCCAAACAAAGCACTTAATGAGCAGTAAATAAGCTTAGCATGTGCGTTATCCATCTTGGTACATTTCTTTGTCGTCCTCTGCAAAACAACGTCGTGAAATGGCCAACAATTGCGTAGTCTGGAGAACGTGAACAACGACGACAAATTTTTCTTGTTTTAAGTTTAAACTTAATAACGCGCTTACATATTCAGGAAGAGATCAGTTCTGACAAAAATAAATAAATAAATTACCTTTATTTAGACACGGTAGTATTTAAAGCTAGAAGCTTGTGGGGCCGTGTATTCCCGATCGAATTGGAATTTGGAAGTGTTAGTTTTTGTGGAGGGAGGAAAACCGGAGAACCCGGATAAAAACTCTCGGAGCAAGGACGAGAACCAACAACAAACTCAACCCACATATGATACAGGGCCGGAATCGAACCCGGGCCACATTGGTGGGAGGCGAGCGCTTTCACCACTGCGCCACCCCATGATGTAGATGAGTAAATAGCGACAAATATTCACGAAGATCCATGTTCTCCAGCACGTTTTCTTTAAGTCTTTCATTTAGTTTTGTACTGTTAAAGAGTCGAGTTATCTTGTTCAAGACAGAGGTTAAACAAGGGTAGCTCTTTTATTTCCTAGCCACTGATCATTGATAGAAACGAAGGCTTTTGAGCTGAATAATGGAAGATCAGCGACAAATCAAGACCAAAAAGAAGAAACAAAACTCCCGCATTATGCTGATGATGCAACTGCAATATTAGGTGACACTAATTTAGCAAAAACATCATTTGAACTATTGAACCTCCTCCGCGTTATTTCTGGTCTTAAACAAAACATAACCATAATTAATTTCCCACTTCACGTTGTTTTCGGCTTTTTCGTCGAGATTTCCGAAGTATTTTTTGGGGTGCCCCAAAGGAGGTTTCGTAGTGGAGCACGTTCTGCTTTCTAGAGCAGGTAAGGCAGACATTTTGACCGATTTCAATGAAAATTGCGTAAATTGTCCCAGCTACTGGTACAAATCATAGCAAATCGGCAAATTTTCAACCCGATATTCAAGCAAGTTTTAAAAGAACTATCCACGAACTCATCGGACTCAAATTAGGCCATATTATAGTTCGAAGACTGCTTTCGAAGACCGGGAGCTCTTATGAAAGAGAGTCAGGGAAAAATATTTCTCCGGCTTCATTTTAGAGTCGGTACCTGATTCATGGATATGTGGAAATTGCATACCTTGTGTAAATATTTATTTTACACACGAGTCGAAAACTTTCAAAATTAACTGCTCTCGCAAGCTTCAAATCGAAACACTGCAAACGAAAAAACGTGACTAGTGATCGAAAGGACTTGTTGCTGTTGTCGATGTGTGTTGCACAGATGTAATGTCTTCATATGATCATCCGACTATTAAAATTGGGAATTATCATTATTACAGAACTTACTAACCTGTGTATTTGAGTTCCAAAGGGTAGATTGTAGCGTTACTCAGTGGAGGTCTACCGACAGTCCATATCGCGTCAACAAGACTTTCAGAAACCGATTTTAAAGTAATGTTTGACTTTTGTAGCTCCTGAAAAAAAAGTAGCATCGATCGTTTTACACAAACCTGAAGGTTGTTTTAAGCTGTTGAGCCGTGTCCGCGGGAAAATAAAAAATAAGTTTTTAATAGAGTAGAAAAAAACGTTACTTGCATGCATACAGTCACATTTGAAGAAGTTTGTAATCACCAGTTTAATCATAACTGTTCCTTCCTGACCTTTCTAATTTAAGTTATTACCTCTTGAGTTTTTTTCGACCACAGTTAACTGATTTTTTCAGGTTTGCTTTGCACTGAAGAAAATTTGCAGATTACAACAGAATGCGTTAATACATCATGATATAATTCTTGGTATAATTAATAACGCTTTCGTACCTTGGACATGTCCTCGTAGTTAGCTGTAAGAGTTAAAACAGTAAAATATATAAAGTTTTTTTCAAAGGAATACAATGTTAACAAGACAAAATCAGCTGGTTAGATAGCAGCCAAGACGTCCACAACTTGCAATTTTCTTGTTTTAATTGCAGTTATTTCATTTTTTGCTTACGTTTCCTCCTTCTTGGCATTACTACTGTTACCCTTGCAAACTATACGGATGGTTTCAGTAAAAAAGCAAGCACAAGCGTAAGAACAGCATGAACGGATACGTTCGTTTCTTATACTTTTGTCGCGTTTTATGGACCAAGCATAAACACAGGGCAAAAGCTAGTGTTAATATGTCGAATGTTTTATGCTTATGCCTTATACGTCGCTATAAGAAAGCAAAAGGCAAAATACAAGCTTAGCATAACTGGCTTTCTACCAAGAATTATATCTGGTCTACTTAGACTAGCAAAATATGCTCTTTTTGACAAAAGCTATCCCTAAATACCAACGACATTTTACCAACATAAATCAACATTTGCCGGCCTAGGAAACAACTTTGTTCATTGTCTTAGGTTGTGTCGGGTACGTACCAATGGAAGTGAGATGTGCATCAACTCCAACTTTGTCGCCTCTGGTAAGTTCCTAAGGATGGATTATCGAAACAAGTTATGCTGGGAAACATTGTTTACTTCATCAACAATGAATGCTTCGCTCAATCTGCTCAGGCAGAAGCAAGTGCTCCTGTTTCAAGTCAGTCATTTCCTGCAGGTACACACTTCTACCGCATGACGTCATTTGAGCTAACCTTCTTCAACCATTCGATTTTGCTCCCGAAATTGTTCGGAAAATTCGATTGAATGATTTCGGAAATTTAAATGTTTTTGGAGCTGAAAAAGCGTCTTGGTCGTGGTCATCTAAAAAACTTCACAGAACATCTTCAAGTGAATAATGAACTCGGGTAAACAAAATTCCAGCTCAGTTATAACGAAAACATCTTCTCAAAACTATAACAAAATTGGTTATCGGCAGCCTGATTTGTGCTGTTATAATACAGGCTGAAAAATGCTTGCCATATTTGGGAGAGAGCTTTAATGACATCTGTTACGAGCTACGATCGTCGTAAGTTACTCGGGTAGGATTAGATATTTGCCTTGTATTATAAACAAATAATAGCACGAGTTGTGCGTAGTATTTGGAAATAATACCGGCTTGTAATATTTCAAAATTGTCCAAATATCACTCGCCGAAGCGGCTCGTGATATTTTGGACAATTTTGAAATATTGCTCGCGGTATTATTTCCAAATACTACTACAACTCGTGCTATTACCTATACTAATAGGACAGTTTATGCGTCATGCTTGTAATATGCAGTTTACCTTTGCAGGTTATATGTCAGTTTTGGAATGGTATCCCTTAGGGGTCAAATGAAGCTTGAGTCACGCCCAAACTGCTCTCTATAACTGAAAGGTTTAATTCAAATTTTCCAGCCAACATCCCTGCCCCAAAACCGCGCCTGTCCGGCACTAATTCACGGCAAAGTCAATATTGTATTACCTGTGCCAACCATTTGACTTGTGTTGGAGTACCTTCCTCACCTAAAACAGAGAAATGTGATATTCGTTCATAGATCATGTTGGTGTTATAAGCATCATACATGTAATATGTTTCATGGAGATACTTTGTCGATCCGTTTGAATCCTTTTTGTGCGGATATACCACTGCCTTGCATTACTATACAGAACTAGCTGTAAGAATTATTTTTATAAAAAGAGTCTGCCTCGGGAATCAGATCCTATATTCTCAATACCTACATCTTGGGGTCCACTGACGCTGCACTGAGGTAAGCAATAGTCCTTCGTATTCTCTTGCTGAGAGCAAGTCAGATATTGAGCACTTATCCCATGCTTATCTATTTTATGAATTTACCCATTTTCATCAACGTCCAGTTCTCATCCATTTGCATACTGGCTTGAAGGAAGTACCGGCCATCGGTCCACATTGCAGCCTTCGTCATTGTTACGATTGCATCACCTTAAAAACCCGACAGAGAGAGAAATTAAAATATAGCTCTAAGCGTCGCACATATATCGTAAATTATCTACTAAACGCTCACTCTCAAAAAAACGCATCGTATCTAATAACACATTCCATCTAAGACATTCCAAGACACAACACATATCAAGTATAGATTGATGAAGGCAAACAGTTATGCGAAATCGGTTGGATTATTAAAGAGAAGAACAATGATCACACGAAAAAAGTTACTTGCCTCTTGATCCCGTAAAACCGGACATGTACTGGCGTCGTCGGAAGTGTGGGGCGACATACCCACTCTGAGGTTAAAAGAAAGAGCAACTGAATTGCATGTTAAGGTGGCTCGTAACAGCTTAGTCAGAATTAGACATGCCCATTTTTGATGTTGTATTGCAGCTATACCAATAATGAGTCAATAATGTTTAGGAATATCTTTTAGTACAAGCTTGTACAAGTTTTACAAATGAACAACCTGAGTTCAGGGTGACGTCAAAATTTGATGCCATGTCAGTGCCCCATGAGGTCAAAGATACCCTATTTTGGACCTTTTGAGGCTGATAACTCAAAAACTACTTGGTGAAAGTTCTTGTTTATGATATATTTCTATCTAACCAGTAAAAGGAACATTTTGGCAAATTTCTAAAAATTCTGTAGGTAGAATTCGGAGCTACGTTGTTGCTCTGCACCCAACCAAAAAAAACATTGTGGATTGTTTGTTTTGTCCATTAGACAAAAACTATATGAGAAAAAACTTCCACCGTCTTGTTTTGAAGTTATTAGCCTCAAACGGTAAAAAATAAGGTATCTTTAACCTCATATGACGTTGCCATGGCGTCACGGTGACTATAATTTGTTTATTGATAAAACCTTTACAAAGTTGTACTGAAAGTTCAACCTCGACGTTATTGGTGGAGCTGCAACAGAAAGCCAAAGACGGAAATATCAAAACCATTTCGAGCCACCTTAAGTCTCAATACAATGCTAGATAAGGCACACAATAGTGCGGTCCTTCCGTCTGATCTGAAGTCGGTCTACTTAAACAAAGTCTACGTAAGACCCTGCGTAGCATTCCAGCTATGAGTTTAGACATACAACATAACTAGTGCATAAACCTGTTTGTTTAATCACACCACGACCTTCTTTAACGTTGTCAGTAAAGCAAGGGCATTTTTAATCAGTAAAAATGTATTTTTTGGATTTGTCGTCGTTGGAGAGGAACGCGATCGAAATCATCTAAAAAAATTAAGCAAAGATATTTTTTGGTAATAAAGAAGACGCTTGTTTACGAAGGAATTCTCGTCCAACGTTAAGGAGATTTGTGGAAAAAATCTAAAATAATGTTAAGAAGCTAAGATTGAAGTTCGCAAGCCAAATGAAATTTCAAAATACTAATATCAAAAGTGATGACATAATTCAGGTAACACTGTAGTTTAATAATGTCGCACCATGTGTTGGTCAACAGAGGGAATGATGTACGCCTGGATGCCATTATCTTTCATCTGTTGTCGTAGCTTCGCTAAGCGCTCAGTTGTGTTCACCTTAGGCAAGGTCGGGGCGACCTGAAATTAAAGCGAAGACAAAATTACATATTAACCAACGGTGGTTGGTACTGGTAACAAATAGAGCACGCTTTGACTGTGTTTCAGATTAAGTCGCTCGCTGGGAGAGCTAGAAAAGTTGTGGAATACTGAAAGATTACAGCATATTTTGAAAACTGGCAACCCAGAAACAACTCTATAATTGTAAAAGAGGGAAAACAAAACTTCAAGACAATTGCCGGTGTATCGATAACTATAAGAACTAAAATTAACTAGCTTTAATTTAACTTGGAAAACACAAATTTGTGTATCAGTAGTACTATCATACCTGCTTTATAAGATGTTCGGAGAGGAAAAACACCCGGAACTTCTCAAAACCATTGCTGTTTCGTACGTCAACTCGGTTTGATATTTTAAGACGAAAGTTTATTTTGAGCAGTTCAGAAAGCTTTCAGTAACATATTGATTCTTCGATCACAGAAATATCGATCATTTACCTGCAAGAAAACCGAAATGGAACAGACAGTGGAAACGGTTAAATTTAAGGCCTTTTGACGGCTGACGGCTTACGCAATTGAGACCCCTCTAAAATCGAAGCTCCCAAAATTAATGTTTAATTCTGAATTTACGAGATAGATGAAGTTTTGTTAATGAGAGACACGTACCCTGAAGCAGTCAAGGTACTGAAAGACATTGTGATGTCATTTGTAGGGCCAGAGGCAAGGGAGTGAGAATTTCTTCGTTCCGTTTCTATGAAAAGCGGCAAGCCAAACTTTACGAGTACCTTCGGAATGACCAATGAACCGTAAACACTATGGCATACAAACATGGAACAGTTAACAATTACTCACCGAAGTGGAGGTAAATATCCACCACTCTCACCAACACTGAGGTGAATAATTGTTTTAGTATATACCACACAAGTTGAATAACTAGCGGACCAAAACTTTACTTTCGGTACCCAAAGCAACGCGCGAAGCCATTTTGTTTCTCTTCGGCTGCTCGGAGGTGAATATTACTTTGCTAATCACCTCCGAGTTAACCAATCAGCGCGCGCGGAAAGCACTATTCACTTGTGTGGTATATACTAATACGAGGGTCCCCAATAGGTTTTTCGGGATCCGGGATTTGGCTTATTTGAAGGCCGGGATTCGGGATTTTGGAGGAAAAGGGGAGCGAGATTCGGGATTGTAATTTTGAACGGGACACGGGATTTGGCGATTTTACGAAGCGGGACTCGGGAAATGTTATTTTGAAGAGCCGCGATTCGGGAAGTCCGTTGACGAAAATGTACGAAACCAACCTGTTATCTTCATGAATGTCGGAAATTGGCAAGCCAAATGTATCCACGATCCGATCACGCGGCTAATTTGTGACCCCTATGGCGATCTTGTATGTTTCCGTGAACCTTGGTCGTAATAATATCCTTTGGATTCGATTCACAAGCGACCTTTTGTCGACCGCAAAATCTCGAGTGTCAAGTTATATCTACTGTATATTGATCGGCACGTGTGGCTGTAGCTTTAGGTCGTCGACGGAGAGTGACACAGTAGTGTTTGGAAAAGCGTGTCCTAGCGGATCCTAGTGATGTCGGCTAACACCGACACCGATGATCCAGATGTACATGATATTATAAGTTGTGGAGCTCTTTTTCATGAAAAACGGAAGAGCTGATGTTCATTTTTGGGAAAGGAAAAATTTGGGGGCGCAACTTCACCGCTCAAGGAAACTGTTAGGTTTAAACTAAAGAAATAATCTTTGCGGTAAAATTGCAAAAATTCAGGGTTTCAACGGGATTTGAACCCGTGACCTCCGCGATGCCGCTACGATGCCCTACCAACTGAGCTTGTAGTTACCGTTTTAGAACCTTGCTATTCTCAGTATTCTGGACTCATTTCATCCGTACTATCGGTATAGCTTGAACCGGGGGCTCGTTCCTCCCCCCCCCCCCCCCCCCCCTCCCCAGACCTCAATCAACAGACACTTTTTTGGGAAAAAGAAGTCAACAACCTCATATGGTGATGTCCACATATGTCTCGGCTACTCTCGTGATTGCAAGTTACCTTAATGTGTTATATACGACAATACAGATTCAAAACATGGCTTCAAGATGGCTTGCAAATGACAACAAACTGCTTCTCAAAAATGCACCAAATGGGATTCGAGCATGTCTAGATTTTCACAATTTTCCCTGGGGAGGATGTCCCCGTACCCCCTACGGAAATTGGCCTCCAACACACTTTAAACATCACCACCATTTGTAACTTTTGGCCCCTCTCACTTACAAATTCGTTCCTACGGGCCTGACTAAAGGGTGGCACTAAAGGCATAGAATAACGACGTACAACACAATGAAGGACTGTGTGACCTAGTTCATTTGAAACTGAAATCTGCCAGATGAACTATGCCCTCGCTTTGGTGGAAAGAGCTAATTTTCATACTTGGATTTGCTGTGAAGGAATCTGGACACCCTAAAAAGGCCTTTTTCCGTTGAGGTAAGGGATCTTAAAAAACGCTAGTGACCGGGATCGGGATTGGCCACTAAAAACCGTCGGGATTACGGGATTGAGGAAAAATTTTGGTCGGGATGGCGGGATTGAAGAACCCTATTGTGGACCCTCTAATACGTCGTATGGCTAAGTTTTGGATTTGTTCTCATTAATACACCCCACAAACTTTGGAGGGACATAAGTTAGTGTTTCAGTTGTCGCATTTGTGATTCATTTGCCCATTACAATTAAATAGAATTCGTACAATACAGGTATCAGTTCTTGATTGAACTCAAAATATTAAATATCAACCATATCCGCTACGGCGATATTTTTAGTTGCTTTGTCGCCAAACGGTTAAATCAGGAGTTCGTTTACAACGATTTTCCGATTTAACGAAACGATTTTGCTGTTCTCTTGCCATATCGTAAAATCGGCTTTCCACTGTACAAAAGTCGACATAAAATCCTGCTAACATTTTAAGAAACTTCATATGACTTTAAACTGTTCAAGGCGTTTTTCTCAAAGTGGAGACGAAATTAGATTGATTTTTTTTTCGATTCACTTCAGTTTCTGTCTATATAATAGAAAAAAAAAGAAATTACACGGCCGATTGAAGATATTACTTTTATTTTCTCGTGTTAAAAAAAATATATTTAACTCGCTGCGCTCATCCGTAAAATATTGCTTATGCCACTCAAAAATAAAATTGTAATATCCCAGCTCTATTGATTACATGCGTTTTGGTTAAATCCTTCCAACACTCAAAGGGCGTTATTACATTTGCGGCCACATACTTATTACACTTGAGGACATTCGAGTGCCGCGCTAATATTCGGTTGGATGATTACAATATTCAAATGAAATTTGAAAGTTTGAAACGAATTATGCAGTCCGTTCGTTTTTTTTCAAAACTGTATCACAAACACAGCAGGCGGCAGGCGCTAAGTATTTTGACTATATTACATTTGTGGTTTCTACAGACCTGTGAAGAGGAGAATACAAACGAAACTTAATAAATTACTTGATAATTTTGAAATTTACGAAATTAATTGTATCTGTTGACATTTTTGGACGTCGAGGTCATTAAATCTTCGATTATTCCTGATCGCATCAGACTTTCATACAACAAAAATACATCGTTGCCAATTTGTTTCTTTGTTTTTTTTTCAACTGGAAATCCAAATCGCTGGGGAATAATCAGCTCTGGGTATTCAGGGTAATCGGACTCTGCAAGCTGTGAACAGTTAGTGAAGAGTTTCTTTGTTCAACAAAAGATGGACGATGCCGCATACTTAATTAGGAGACATGTTTAGAGCTTCTTCTGAATTTACGGCATAAATTCAGGTTACGCTTCCCCTAGACTTTCTCAAAACCCGTTTTCGGTATAAAAAAGGTTCGTCGCTCACAAGAGTCGACTTGTGGCCAAGTTCCACCTGATTAGACATGGATTGAACAATTACAGTTCCGCGAGGAATTGAATAATTGAAATAACAGACTTGAGTTGAGTTCCCTGAATCGGTTGGCTAGGTTGATCTCTTTCCTCTCTCCTCAAGCTAAAGTACTTTTCTTGCTTAGAGAAGAAGTAGCTTACTTAGTTTTAGGTCTGGAACTATGCAAAACCATAGCCTGCGAGCACGCTCTCTTGATCTTCGAGGGCAGAAAACAGCACGTGAGTGGCCGTGATGATGTAACTTTATTTCAACACGGTAAAATCATCAGGCCGTGAGTTTTGGCTCTCGAACTCGCGCGCTAGCCTTGAGCATATTGCGGCTCCACTCGTACGTTGCCGCCAAAGAGAGCATATCACATCGTACTACACAGAGTAGACTTACCCTTCGGCTCCTGACAGGTTCTATCACTTTACAGTGCACCAGGAAAGAACACGACAGAATCGCTAAACACAACAGAAACAAACATACTTTAATAATGACTTGCGAGCGACATTTCAGCTGTGTGATTGCATTATTTACTTACCAAATATCAGACACGCAAGGCTCCGACTTTCCATGGTAACCTAACTGTGGAAGAATTCGCGACAAAGGTTTACAGAGACACGACGCGGGATGCTGATCAATATCACTCAAGCGCTGCAACTCAACCGAATGAAATGTAAATCCTTTAGTATGCTCCACGCCTCACTGAATCACGACAAAAACGTGTATTATTTATTTTATGACATAGAGGTCAAAATTACTGAATTCTGATTGACTACTGAGGCCATAGTTAATAGAGGGTCCAAAATAGGCTGTTGCAATCCCGCATCCCGCCACCCTATTTGGTCCATATCCCGCCATCCAACCTAACTAAGAGTTTTCATCCCGATCCCCGCCTGCTAACGTTTCAATTCATCAAAGACTTTTTCCCATGAAGCCCATAAGTATAAGTTTCCTCTGTCCATTATATGCAAAATGGAAGTTTACGTTATTGGGCTAGACAGCTCAATTATTAGCGTAGAAGCAATTGAAATCCAAATTACTCTCCTAAGCTTAGTCGAGACCAACTATATGAAGGGCTCCAAGTTGCTTTACATGTATAATATGGAAATCGTGTGATTGAGCTACTGCTGTGAATGCCTCTTTTGCCTCGAATGCGATTTTGATACTTTTTCATCTTAGTACTTTAGGCATAGGTTTCATTAAACAAATCGACTGTTAAACAGTACAGGACAGCCAAATAGAGATGCTATCCCGGCTAGAAAGTCGACATCTTAAGTAACCTACTCATGGCCAAACCACTGTCCTTTTCTACAAAACCTTCGCCCGCGCTCACACGTTTCACTGCCCGAGTCGTACTAGGTTGCTTTTTCTTCTAGGGTAGAATTCTGCTGTTCTTGTTACACTATTCGGGGAACAGTTGATCTTTCTCTACCTGGAGAAAATTCCGGTTGCATGCCAGCGACGTGGAGGGGGAGGGGCTGGTAGGGCTATAGCCCTACCACTTTTTTTGCTTGGGTTGATTTTTTGGGGCTCCAGATGAATTTTACCACTTGAAAGCAACAAAGCACGTCTACCATTACATATGCAAAATGCGTAGACAACATCCTGGTGACCAACATCCTGGTGACGAGCATCCTGATGACCAACATCCTGGTGACGAGCATCCTGGTGACGAGCATCCTGGTGACCAACATCCTGGTGATAAAGGTTCCGGAACCAGAAAGGAAGGGGTTGACACAATATGCTTCTAAAATCAAGTATTACGCTTTTTGGCACTGCTCTCAAAACGAACTATTATGCTCCGAATTATGCTTGACTGTTGTTACTATGCTCGTAATTATGCTGCAAAATGTTTTCCCAGACCTCCGTGAAGTGCAAAAATATAAACCATTTTCAGAATAAACTAGTGTAAACACAATATCAACTAACGAGCCGAGGAGCTAAGCCCACTTGAGGATGCACTGGGAACAAGCCTGCAGTGCTCAATAGTAATGGAAGCCACGTAGAACATTAAAATCGCTTATAATTTTGTAGTTTAAACTTAGAAAAAGGACAATAGTAGCTCTAGAAAGAAGAAAAAACTGTTATGTCGCAAAATGGCACTATTATGCCGGCATTATGCTCGATGCTCCACCTATAGTATTATGCTCGAAATTATGCCGGCATAATGTGTCAAGAGGGAAGAAACTCGTTTAGAAAGTCCAAACTATCCGTTAGCTGATTGCTGTAAATCCTGCTACCAATTCTGCTGGCGAGCGTTTTTTCTCATCTGTCCGGCCTCTGAAGACGTGGCTTCAGATCCAGGATGGACGACGAAAGGTTTAGCAGCCTTAGGCCCAGTTCAGACGTCGTGCTTCTGCCGTGCCGAACTAAATTCAGGAATTAAGTTAGACAAAAGCACGGCAGAAGTACGGCGTCTGAATCAAACTTAAAATTAAGTTCGGCAAAGCAATTAAGTTCGACAGGCTCTGCCTTGCTACACGACTCTGGCACGGCAGTGAGTCAAACGTCGCGCTTCTGCCGTGCCAAACAAAATTCATAAATTACATTAAATGTATTTTGACGGGGTAGTTACGGCGCCATTTTTGTTTGATCAACGCTGACTAATTGTTACGTGACTTCAGTAAGTCCTGAATTTGGCACGACGTCTGGATCAGAGTCGTGTTTGTGCCGTGCTACAGTCGAACCCATTACAATTAAGTTCGGCACGGCAGAAGCACGAAGTCTGAACTGGGCCTTAGCCTTCCAAGGCTCTTGGTCAGAAGGGCGAAAAGCAGGCGAGCTCGAGCGAAAGAATATTGAAGGGGATCTGGTAAGACGCCTTCCTGCCTTCCAAAGGCTATAGCTGCCTAGCCATGTTGAATAGCCACAAGCAGAGAACAGAGACCAATGGGGCCTCAACAGACAGTATTTGTACAGCCGAGGTCGCACAAGATTTTGTTTCTCGCGACGAGAATCGCAAGAGAAATTTTCACAAGAGAGCCTAGGTAGTTATATATTTAGCATTATTTACTGTAATTGATGTTATTATATCTCTAAGACAGTACGCGCGCTGTGATTGGTCAATTTTACGGGCCGTATTCTACAGTACGGCCCGCGAAATTTGAGAGTTCTCCTGATGCGATAAGTTTTGTTTATCAAAATCTCTTACAACGAAAATTTTGAAAGCTACTTTGAAAACATCTGCATTCGGACAAAACGTTTTGAGAAACAAAAGCGAAAAGAACAGGGTCTTACAGAATTCAAACTAGATTTTTCAGATCTTTTAGAAACTGAAAGCGTCCCCGACCCCGAGCATCACACAAGTCAGAAACTTGACAATTTTCTCTCTGCCGAAAGGTAGAGAAGTCGAATTCTGAATAAAAAAGATTTAAAGAGTTTTGTCGAGAGTTTGTCGAATACAGCCGCCTCTCATCGCTCCCGGAATGAGAGGCGGCTGTATTCGCAGGCTAGTCGACAGTAAACGAACAAAACATTCAAAACAACGTACCTGCTGCTGTTGTTGACGATCTCTTCGGCAAATTTTTAACGACGTCCGCTTATTTTTTTGAAAACGGCCGGATAGTTCGAGTTCACCCCAGACAAAAGTTCGATAGTGTACTCATTTTCCAACAAGAATTCTGCACCAAACACCTCTCAGTACGACACAACAAAGCGCTTAAAAGTAGACGGAGGTCTCTGAGGTTTTTACCGGTTGTTTATGTTTTCGACGAAATTATTGTTTGTTGCTTGCGGTCACCGCTTTCTTCTCAATAGAGTTGTTCTTCTCTGTTTATCAAACATCACATCACTTCAGGAATTATTTCAAAGTAATCTTGAACTGTATCCAGTTTTCCACAGAAAGAAGCTGTACGGATTAATCGTAAAATTAAAACGTTTGAAGTTTGGATTCACGTCTCTGCGAGCCAACTGCAAACTGTTTTTGTAAGCCAATAAATTTCGCTTTCTTCTTGCATTTGACGCGCGCGTCATTCAAATGTAGCCGCGATTGACTTGAAATGGTTTCTTTTCTCCAGAATGAGAGATATAATAAATATCTTATTAACCTCGTTTTCTCGGTCCGTACTGTAAAATACGGATCCTCTTTTTTTCCCATCGATTTATGGCCCGCGCGCTTCGCGCTTGGGCCATAAATCGACGGGAAAAAACTCGGTCCGTATTCTCACAGTACGGACCTCGAACTCGATTAATAAGAGGTATGTATACCAAGTGAAGACGGCTATGTTATATTTATTGGGGCTGTACATATGATGGTGTGCAAATGCATGACAACACAGTGGCCCCTATGCTAGTTGTGTTGGCCGAAAATTGTTAAAATTGTTTGTCTTGGCCGGACGTTTTAGCCCTACTAAAAATGGTATCCGCGGTCCCTGCATGCGCAGTGAAAACAGTTTGTTTGAGCTTTAAAAGAGAGATAAAATTGTTTAACATAACTTTAAAAGACCTTGAAATACAAAATGGTGACGAACGTCAAGACTTGTGTTGAAATAGCGACTATGGCGACAGCGAAGAAGACAATTAAGACAACTTCTGGGAATCCGTCGGTTTCTTTTAAGAACATTTAAAAATGTTCGACGGCAAACTTATGTAATCACAAATTCCCTTCACCGTCAACAAGAATTGGTCATCAGAATGTTTCGTAAATATAGCGATCTCTCAAGCCTGCAGTGATTTTTTCCAGCATATTTAACAGACAAAAGCTTCCACAATGAGCCAAAACTTTCGCTTTATACCACCCACTAAGTATTTTGTAACAAAGAGTACAAGGTGATAGATCCTATTCATTATGGCTCTGGCCAACAGAAAATACATACAGTTGCCATATTATATTCACGCGTATGAAAAGAACGTTAAATATATATTGTGATTATCCTAGTAAGAACGGGCATATAGCTGCTATATCTGGCAACCAACTAACATACTTCATTCTAAAAATTTAAGAACGATCTCTGGCTAAAAATATTTAAAAGTACAAGCTTTCGACTGCTAGATCTACAGTCTTCGACGGGTAAAAGTGAATAACGAAATATGAATATAAATGTGTAAGAATAAAAAGAAACTAAATTAATTATGAATGTGTGTAAAAAGAATGGTGTATTGCCCAGGGAGTGGACAGGAATTGTTATCTGCATTTGGAGTCACCATGGAATGCCACAATTCTAGCGTTTTTCTTCATTCTGGTTAGCAAAATATAAGCATATAAGACAAATTAGCTCAGATGTCATTCCAGCCGAGCGAGATGCAAGCCCACCTTTGAAAAACCGCAGAAGATGAACGCCAGCACAGGTATTTGTTGTATTACACAAACCCTTGAAATATAAAGGATTTGTTTGGGGAGAACGGTTTATTTTAAAAATGAACATATCAAATTTGTTGATGCCCAAGAAACTGATCCTGCTCTTTGGTACTTAGTTTAGTCACTTGTTCTTGACATGTGTGCTTTAGTTAGTCACGTCGCTTTTTATCTTTCGACAAATGAAACTAGTTTTATCGGCTCTTTAGAAATTCACGAGAAACTTCTGCTCTATGTACTTAGCTCAGAGTTACGTTTGTTTTGAATTTGTGTATTTAGGTTGGTCACATGTACTTGACATGTGTACTAAAATTGTCACATCGCTTTTTTATCTGTCAACAAAATAAACTAGTTTTATTTGCTTTTCCAAAATGCACGAGAAACTCCTGCTCTGTACGTTGTTATTGCGAAAGTATTTGACGGTTGTTATTTGAATTGTAATGTATTTCACAGGAATTGTTGATCCAGCTTATGGTTGGTCAGGGCGTTTTTCCTTTTGTTATTCAACAATTGCTTTTTCCATTCAAATTAGCATTTATAAATGTGTTATATTTTTCTATATAACCGTTTTTCAAATTAAAAGATTATCAACGCTGTAAATTCACACTGTACACTAAGACTAAGTTTAGAGTCACGTTGTTTTTAAGCGGTAGAGAAATTAAAACCGTTTTAACTACGATATTAAAGTACCTGGGAAACCCCTACAGTAAACACCCGCGTATAAGAACCTAGAATTTTTGGGTTCAGGCTGAATGGGCTCTTATATTTTGGGGTAGTTTTTCCGAACTCAGGCTGATTAGGTTCTTAGTAGGTTCTTATTTGTGGGAGTTGTCATAGTATACTGGCTACACCAGTATAATTTTATACAGTATTCTATACTCTGTATTTAAAAGATTTTCAATTAAACAAATAATTTTTTTATGGTGTTTCTCAGAAATTTCACAATTTCTATCAATTAAAATCCAGTATTTTGGCTACAAAATAAGAGTGTTTTTTTGTATAAGAACCTATTGTTCTTTGCCAGCCTAAATAGGTTCTTATATATTTGGGTATTAAAATGCCCAATTTCAGCCTGTAGGTTCTTAAATCACTAGGTTCTTATACGCGGGTGTTTACTGTACTCTGTACACCTAAGTAAGTCACGTTGTTTTTAATTGGTCGAGAAAACTCTTTATTTTGGTAGAAACACAATAATCACCGAAATAAAGTTTATCTATCAACAAAGATCGTGTTAACAAAGGTTACTTACCGTTTTTGACGTGTTTGGTATTTCACCCCGCCTTAAATTTCAGAACATTCCATATCCCGCCTACAAAAAGTAATACATCCCGGTCCTGCCAAAACAATATCATCCCGTATCCCCCCCCCCCCCCCCCCCACTAAAATTTTAAAAAAAAACTTACAATGAATGATAACACAATAGGTAAATGGACATCCGCCTTTATTAAGAATCCGCTGACACACTAATATGACTGCATAAACATTTTAAAAAGTGCTTTCGGTCCCTGGTCACCGTATGAGCTATAAAAAGACGTTACTAATACAATGAAAGCTATATTATAATATATTCAGTTCTAAAGCAATCATTTATCATTAAGGGTATATATCATCTGGAGTATACTGTGTTTAAAATATTGTCCTTGAAAAACGTACTGTGTTTATCTGGAGGACAGCTTAAAAACACTCAACCAGATCGATTATAGGGCACTTCAGTTTGCAAATTTTTTAGCAACTACCACAAAGCTCAAAGCAGTAATACTCTTCTTTCTTTCAAGGATTATCGTCCAAAAAACTTGGTATAGGAAAAGTCTAGAATTCAACTTCAAACTGTAACGTTTGTGTCCAGGAAGGCTGTGGTCGCTACATGGTACTGCTCAAACTGCGTTACTTAAAGTTATCATTCCTTGTGGGCCTATTGATTATTAGAAGGAATTGTATCGTTCTATAAGAGCCAAATCGAAATATACGCCCACTAATTTGCGATTGGGCTTCTAAAACCAAGATGTGGTGGTGGAACGTTTTGGAGTGTGGGGTGGTCTTTCTAACGGACTTTGGGATCTTTTCCCTCAGAATGAAGATGATATTACTTTTTTGATGCTAGTGTAACAACAACAATAACAGCTTTTTGACGTTCACTCTACCATTCAGCACTTTAAAACAACCAGGGGGTACGTCGTTCCTCACATGTAGAGAAACAAGGCCTGAGCTGCAAGCAGCAACGCTACTGCAGACACTGTGAGCGACGAGCCACCAGCTTTTGGTACCGGTCCTTGTTGGCCAATTGGTTCAGTTAACTCGACCAACCAATCGTACACGTCGTTTTTGTCTTGGTCTTTTAACATCTTTCCAACCTTCTCTCGACATTGTTTGTGGTAGTTGTTCAACCATTCAATCTGCAATGATATGTGGAGTTGTCTATCGTGTTAAACTTTTGAATTAATATCCTTTTAATTCTCATTTAGTTAATTTGTATCTCGTTATTTTTTAAAATTTTTCAACTGAAACCAGATCGCTGCATTATAACCTTCAAACGTAGCACATGTTTCTAATGCATGCAGCCGACAGAATGCATCGCGTGCATGCATCTCATGCTATGCATCTGTCTAAATGTCTAGCAGACGGATTGATATGTGATGTAACTGAAAACGACCATACAGTGACTTTTTTTTGCGTCGAGTTTTCTCTACTATAGCCGTCGACAGTTACTTAGTTACTTAGTTACTTAGTCAGTCAGTCAGTCAGTCAGTCAGTCAGTCAGTCAGTCAGTTAGTTAGTTAGTTAGTTAGTTAGTTAGTTAGTTAGTTAGTTAGTTAGTTAGTTAGTTAGTTAGTTAGTAAACTTTTTTAAATAGGGTAACTATATCAGTGTTACAACTAAACTGTTTTCAACAGTCCCTAGTAAAAAGTAAAAAATAAAAAGTCACAAAAAACCTTACAGTGTACCTAAATAAAAGATAAAAGCATTAAAATATACAAAAATACTAAGATTTAAAGCTAAAGTTAAGTTTTATCTGTATAAGATCGAAAAATTTGAAAATCCCATATCATTTTGAAAACAGATTATAAATTTGGCGACCTGAATAACAAAAAGATTTTTTTCGCGGCTCCTGTAGTTTTTTAAAAAACTGCGGCACTTTGCCACTTATATCCTTATACATACAAGAATGCCTTTTCAGCCAATCGCAGTGTATAGTCTTGTGTTTTTTTTACATTAAATTACTTGTGCTAAGTCTTAAATACCTCAGTGGGAGTCATTATGTCCACGTCGATTAGACTCTTCCAGTAGGGCACCTGCCAATCAAACAAATGTCAACGTCAAGGCGTTTGTTTCTCTGAGCTCAATAATAATGCCAATGAAACGCTTTCTAAATAATAGATAAGAAATTCTATTTCTGGTGCAAAGTAAAACCCGCTATTGAAAAATACTCAGTTAACAAGTTAGGCTCGATTGTCGCCGCTCTCTCGAACAGCTGCTGGTAATCGAGCCTATTAACAAGTTTACGTTATACTCACAAAGGAAACTGCTTCAAATGTCACGTACTGCTTGTCATTGAAGGTATTCTAAGAAAGGAAAAAAACGGTGTACCCGAAAGGGTACATGTGTGGGATACAATGATCCAACTCTTTTGCATAACTCATTTGCATTGACGGACTTACAACACGATCGCATTAGTGTGCGATACCACAGGTCTCCCACACAAAAACACTATTACCACATTATACAAGTGATAGGAACACACATAACTGACAAGAAAAGATGAAGGCACGTCAGTGCAAGTTCAAGTAAGATTCTCTGCTCTTTTTGGGTTTGAGGTCATGAAGGAATGGATAGGCGGATGGGAAAATCTTACACCCATCCGTCCCCCTTTCTATGTAGAAAAAAAAAGAATGACGTTCATTGGGATTTTTCTTACTTGAGTTTTCGCAGGGACTGCCATAACCACGGTTTCCAGTCGAATACCAAATTTTCCATCTTCGTAATATCCGGGCTCTGAAGAAAAAATGTGATGGTTCAGCAGAAAGGAAAAGACTTCAACATCCACGTGCAATCGTTTAGATTTAAGTCGTGGATCTTATGCATTGTTTATAACGTGAAGCTCATTCAAACGCCCTTTTCATATAATAATTTTTATAATCCTTTGAATTTCTAATGCTATTGCAAAACAGTTTTATCAAATGCTCCCGGGATGGTCTTCGCAACCAACAGCTGAATATAGATAATAGAATCATCCACGAAACCATAGTAAGCTTACCATCTGACTGGAACATTCCAGGAACGATTGGTTCCTCATATGGCTTTGGACAGCCTAAGTTTATCCTCTGTGGTCCTGCAACATACAGAGATGATAATAAAGGTTTTATTGGCCTTAATGATGGAGCTGTTTAATATCACTGATGTTTTATATTTCAACCCTTGTTTGGGGGCTCACCTTCATGTACACTGAGAAACATTCCAATTCCGTGTCCCGTCCCATGCCTGTAGTCCAAACCATTTTGCCACAATTCTTTACGCGCAATGGGGTCTAGGAAACGACCTGTCCAGAAAGCGGGAAAACAATAACAGAGGTCACGTCAGCAAGCCTCCGTGACATTGTTTAAAGAGGAGCTACGTTAACATGTCCAGGATTTTTTTTTTGCCAAAGGGTTAAAGTCAAAGTTCGATTTTGAGAAAAACCTTCAAAACCGTTCATAATTTTTATCTCTCCTCTGCATGGTACTTATGGACTCTTCTTGGACGTCACATACAACATTTGGTAGGTTTATGTTCGAAATCTTTAAAGAGCGTCCACAATAGGCTGCTTAAGCTAAATGCTCAGACAAGAAAATAAAGTAAGTCATTCAATCACGATTCAAGATTAGAGACGATATTCAGAAAAATGAAAACGAGCTCGCGTCTTGGAGAATTTTTATTATAGAAAAGTAAAGTCAAAGTCAATGAGAGAACTGCAACTAAAAGGACCGTCATCATGACAAACGTTCAAAGTCTTTTATCAGATCTAGTAAATCGTGTTATATTCCTTGTCAGCAAAATACCAAAATGGGTATACTAAGTCCATTCAATTTAATAGACAATCATAAACTTACCTTGAGTATTGTTTGGAAACACAGCTAGTGCTAGTGAGATCTGACCCTTTAAAATACGCGTGTAAGCATCCTGAAAACAACAAAAAGGTGCATCACTCGTAAGAGATTCCTTTCACGGCAATATAGCACTGTTGTTTTTTTATACAATAAACAGTTTTAATACAACTGACAAGCTTACCTTCTGGTGGGCTGTAGGTGTTCCAAAGTGGACTGTGCGTGTTGTATCTGTTGTTCCATCTCTACACATTTGTAAATTAAAATTAACAAACAAAGTGAGCGTAATCGTTGTGTTGCCCACGGATTGGGTTCAATTGTGTTTGATTAAATTCCTTTCGATTTCATTCTACTGGCTACGCGTGTTAAAGGTATGTAATAATAACAATAACCGTTTAATAATAATGATGGAAATTTGCAGTGGCATTTCCACAAAGTGGCTCTTCATCCACTTTTCCCTGATCGAATTGGAATTTGGTTTTTGTGGAGGGAGGAAAACCTTTGGAAAATCAGACCTGATGGCACAAGGTCATAGAATCTGCAATGAGGTTTTTGCCAAACTTTTTTCTATTGCTTGTATATCTTATAGGACTCAAATTTTGAAATTTAAATAGAGGGTCCCTATATTAGACTCGGTTCTAAGCACAACACCTTTTTGACACGCAAAAAATATAGTAATTATACCGTAATTAAACATTTTTGTGTGGTATCGCTGTATATCTTTACGAGTCTTGCAGAATTTTGGCGAGCCCGTGGGGCGGGATAAAATACAAATGACGAGTGCAAATGTACAGTGATACTATACACTAAAATGTTTAATAAAAGGTTTATTATCCAACGTTTTCGTTTCCCAATTTTTATTAATCACAATTTCACGAGGTGGCGAGGAATAGTAGGACTACACGGAACCTGTTAAACCGGTCTTGTGAAATACAAACATCTTGAGATATTTGTAATTGTTTCGCGCGTTATTTGCACTCCACGAAGTGCAGTTGGATAATAATTCCGATAAGATTCACGATAACTTGCTAAATTTACATTTCCTACGATTGTTTCTTTTTCTCCAGAAAATTGATCTATATTTATTTTAGGGAAAGAAAGTTGTTGCTCAATTCAAAACAAGAGGAAACATATATATTATTATAATGGATCACTATATTCGTTCACAACAAAATGACGATTTACCTCCCTAGCGAGCTCCAGCCATCAAGAAAAAGCCGCCATTTTAAATGCGTGCACTCATCACGCGTGAAATTATGTGCAGTGAGAATAAATAGATAGCTCTTTTCAGTAAAATCATTGCAGCCCAGAGGGGCTGAATACGCAAAGTATTACTGGGTGATAAATAGAACAGCACACTTACTTGAACTGGGATCCACTGTCAACAAGAAAGGTGCTCTTATCAGTGATCTGTAGGTTTGTGCTTTCTTCTGGCCTGCGAAAGAAGGTAAAAAGAAATAGTTTGCTTATGTGATAAAACTAACCCCTTCAGTTAGTTACATAATCAACTTTTCATTCCTTTTCATTTCTTAGAGGCCCTGTCCTACTGAAACCCGAATGAAGTTTAATTCCTTTATTCCTCCCTTGAGGACGCAGCGTAACCTGGTAGTTAGGGCGCTGAAATTGTGTTCCGGAGATCTCGGGTGTTCGGTGGTCCCGAGTTCAATTCCTCCACACTTTATATCTGCTGAACTCTTAGAAAACCTTGCAATCCGGGTCTGCCAGTAGATAAGTAAATCCTTGCCAGGAACGAATCGCATTATTTCCAGAATAAACTGTGGACTCTTAGCCAAAGAGAAACGTCACAGCAACTACAATGCCAAATGTTAATCCAAGTGTTTCAGTTGCAAAATACAAAATAACTAAATTCAAAGAAAAATTTAATCTCGAATTTTGTTTTAGGCTTTTTTCTGTGCTTATGTAAATTGCAAACACAATGCCGATGGTCATCCATATGTCCCCACAGTGTGTATCTGCTTTGATTGATCATGTTATAAGATCTCGTTATCTCAGTTGGAATAAGCGTGCGATTTGTCGTCCATTTTGTTCGAGTTTCTTTTGCAGAAAAGTTATCATATATAAACAATACGAAAAATGGATTCAACGTCTTAACATTTATTACCTGTAATGAATGATAGCTCCATTGGGGCCAAAACCTGCTATGGTTTCAAAACTGTACCCCATGTAGTCAACTTGTTTACTGCAACCAGACATAGCTCGTTTATTTACATGTATACAACATAAAATTTGCATCATCATGCAAAAATATTAAAATCTGAAGCTCTTGTTACATTTGGCGAAACCCTGAGAACAAGTTGTAACAGGAAAAGGAGTTCTCCCTTCAATTTTTGCAGAATGCTATGACTTTAATCAGGCCACGTGTTATTTCAAGGCTGCAGTTGTTTGTATCACACTTCCTTCAATATAGATAATTTGGTAAAGAAGCCTTAAGATTGTTCACCTTTTGAATTCTTCTAGTTTCGCTGATGCTGACATTTCTGTTAAGCCCTTACTTCCTTTAGCGACCTTCGGATATGAGAAAAAAGTATTAAGAGGTTCAAAAAATTCCAGAACTGAACTTCGGAGACAATGCTAAGGTAAATGAATGCATTCAGGTGTTGTTTGTACGTTATGCTGCTATGATGTTGGTGATGGGAGTTCTCTCTTCCTCGATTTCTATTTATAAGCCAAGAAAAAGCTTCAAGAACTCAAAGAAATCCGTAACAGGTGAGCGAAGCGAGGTATTAACATGACACTGCATCGTTTGCTTTCTTTGTGTGTCGCAAATGGAAGAAAATTGTGAAGTTTCATGCAATATTAACTACGCTGTCCCCGTGGGTATTTTATGTAGTGGATTATACGGAGAGGCCCCGCTTGAAAGTGGTAGTACTTTTTTCAGGCTGTAGGTGTGTAGAAGGGAAAGGATTTCAGGAGTTGAAGAATACGAAAGGGAGGGAAAACTTTCATTTAGGTATCAAAAGCGCCGTTCAAAATATCTTGAATAGACCCACCTAACGGTCAATTCGTTTAAGCATTTTAAGGGATTATTCAAGTAAAAAATTAGTGAAAGTGGAGGGGGTTCCTTTTCCCATCGGAGTGATACGAAAGGGTTACCTTTTCTGTCCAAAATGGTATATGCAAGGGTAACAGTTTGAACCCCGGGGAGGAGCCTCCCCGTAAACAAAAATCAAATCTCAATCGTCCTCGTTCCTTTATGGCTTGTTAAGGCTGGTTTTCAATAGCGGAGTCGTAAGAGCGCTTTTACGAGCTAGTGAAAATCAAAAATCCAAATCATAGGCGGAGTCACCAGCGCGACGGAATCGGATTCGGAAGAATCAGAACGTTTCTATTTTCTTCCGATTCCACTTATGCCTCCGTCGCTTATGATCCAGTGAAAACTAGATTGACATAGTTGCAAACAGAAGCGGAAGAACAAACCAACCACGATGCTAGTTCTCAGGCCCTCCGAGTACTTCCTTTCTGCCTGCGACTCCCACAATCTAGTTTTCACTAGATTGTACGCGACGGAGTCATAAGCGGAATCAGAACCTCTGCTTGAGACTCCAACGGTTTGATTTTCACTAGATCGTAACACTCTGCGCTTTTGATTACGACTTCGACTCCAAAATCTATTTACTTGACGTTTCCTTCGATTTAAAGACAATTTCATAACTGCCTAAATATGTCGTGACTGGATCTTTTTAGAACTCATACTCCTATTTCATTTAGCACATACCTCATTCTTCAGCCAGTAGAAAAACTCCACCATGGCCGTATTGTCTTTCAGCTGTAGCAAAAGAGATAAAAACACTTTGTCAATGACGCCATATCAAGTTGGTTGTTTGATAAAGGTATGGTTATTGCATGGTTTGTTTATTTGTTTGTTTGTTTGTTTGTTGGTTGGTTGGTTTGTTTATTTGTTTGTTTGCTTGTTTGTTTGTTTGTTTCTTTCTTTCTTCTAGTGTGTTCGTTATGTGCTACAAGTGTGCATTCATAGGCAGGTGTAACATTTAACAAAAGAAATTGTTCTCATTTAAAGGTTTATTTATACCCGACGGACACATGAAAGCTTGACCTTGACAAAATATAAAATTGAAGGTCGGCGCTAGCACAAAGTGAATTAAAAAGAAAGTTGTTTTGTAAAAAAAAAGTTATTTCTTACGTGAGCGTTCTTCATTCCTTCAACCTCTACGGCATTTTTAATAGATTTCGGCAGTGCTATTGGCGAGTTCTTTGCCAATAACTTGTCCTGTTAAAAAAGGTTTAATCAGTTCGACTAATCAAATAAGCAACAAACTATTTATTACAGGTAAAGAATAAATTCGGAAAAGGATTCATTGCTAGATGAATCTCTTAAGTAAGAGTAAAGCCTGGTTCACACTAGCGACATAACGACATAACGACATGGGCATAACGACATAAAGAAAAGTTGAGTTCTTTCCTTATGTCGTTATGCTTATGTCAGTATGTTCCTACTATGTCGTTATGTTATGTTGTTCACACTGGTGACATAAAACATCAACATTAGGTGTTTTTTGCATTTGCGTGACCTTGCCGTTATGTCGCTAGTGTGAACCAGGCTTAAAATGCCTTTATGTCGCTGCATATAAATGCATAATTTGATTCGGTGATTTATTCGATAGATTCCTTGCTGCTAAATGTTTAGGCGTGCAAGGAAATTGGAAAAGTGGAAGTGTGCTCAAAGATTGTCCATAAAGGGGAGGGAAGGGACAAGAAGGGAAAGGAAGGGAAGGGAAGAGAGGAAAGGTCAGGCAGAGGAAGGGAAAGGAAGGGAAGGAAGGAAGGAAAGCAAGGAAAAGAAAGTGAAGAAAAGGGAAGGGAAGGGAAGGAAGGGAAGGAAGGGAAGAAAAGAAAAGGGACGGGAGGGGAAGGGAAGGAAGGGAAGGAAACGAAAGGAAGGGAAGAAAAGAAAAGGGAAGGGAGGGGAAGGGAAGGAAGGGAAGGAAACGAAAGGAAGGGAAGAAAAGAAAAGGGAAGGGAGGGGAAGGGAAGGAAGGGAAGGAAACGAAAGGAAGGGAAAGGAAGGGAAGAAAAGAAAAGGGACGGGAGGGGAAGGGAAGGGAAGGAAGGGAAGGAAACGAAAGGAAGGGAAGAAAAGAAAAGGGAAGGGAGGGGAAGGGAAGGAAGGGAAGGAAACGAAAGGAAGGGAAAAAAGAAAAGGGAAGGGAGGGGAGGGGAAGGGAAGGGAAGGAAGGGAAGGAAACGAAAGGAAGGGAAGAAAAGAAAAGGGACGGGAGGGGAAGGGAAGGAAGGGAAGGAAACGAAAGGAAGGGAAGAAAAGAAAAGGGAAGGGAGGGGAAGGGAAGGAAGGGAAGGAAACGAAAGGAAGGGAAAAGAAGGGAAGAAAAGAAAAGAAATGGGAAGGGAAAGGAAGGGAAGGGAAGAAAAGAAAAGGGAAGGGAAGGAAGGGAAGGAAGGGAAGGAAGGGAAGGAAGGAAAGGAAGGAAGGGAAGGAAACGAAAGGAAGGGAAAGGAAGGGAAGAAAAGAAAAGAAAAGGGAAAGGAAGGGAAGGGAAGGGAAGGAAGTCCAAGGACTATAACTTTTTATTGCCTACCTGAGGAATGGCTTCTTTCATAGCGTAACTGGCATAAGGGTTTAACTGAAAAGAAAAACAGTCAAGCAAAGTTACACAGAAGAATGGGTTTAAATGCTGTTATTACAAGGGAAAGAAGATAAGTTACGACATCACGTGATGCGTGGCTGTTGTAATACGTTGCAGCTTTGCACTCCTCACTACAAAACTAAAGAAGGTTGACAAAACAAATTCTCGGTAACGAGTAGCAAAATTCATTCTAATATGCTCTTTTCGAAAGAGAGAGATATATTATTTCAGAGACTTGACTGTTCTGAAAACTTTGGTGTTAGAAACGAATAATATGGCACGAAAGAACAACAAAATTGTCATTCATTATACAGGTTACTACTAGCTGGAAATAAAGTCATCACAATTTTTAAATTCAACAATAATATTATAATTAACGTATATACCCATGCGCAGGGCAAAGTGAACGTCGAGGTTAGGTAATTTTAAATGCATATCCTCGACGTTAAACAAAAAAAAAAACAAAGTTGTGTGTTATGGAAACCAGGCTCTAGACTGGAAAAGAAAGCATCGAATGTACCAGAGTTTGACCTTTTTACGTACTTAATAACGATATAAACCTCGCATCTTACCCAAATCTTTGCATTACTTTTTTTTCCTTCGTCTTTTATGTCCGCAATAAAAACAGACGTGTTGTAAGGACGTAGCGTAGCTTTAGTCAAGCGTGTCTTTGCTTCAGGAGTTAACCTTTCTTCTTCAACGTAAACTCTGTACAGATAAAGTTTAAATATTATAGCTCTTTCGCCATTAAAGGTCACATCATTAGACTAATATATAGATTAAGCGAATCCTAAAATCTAAGCTCCAAGAAAGATTCCAATCCAAGAAATTCCGCTGACAAAATCCTGTCAAAAAAAAATACCTTCGACAACAAAAATAGGACTTGAACCTGCGATCCAATGGAAAACCATTACCTGGTCAAACACGTGACATTGATGAGTTCTACACCTGAGCCCGCAACATGGCCATGTGATTACTGGTCAGCAGATACCTTGTTTTGACAGCTGTCAATTGACCATAGCATGGATGTCCAATATCAAAGATGTAAGGTGACGTCATCCAAAGCGGCACACCTTGGCCGCCACGTACGTATGTTGCGCGCACGCGCCCGCTAACCATGGCACTAGCCATGGCCATGAAAAATTAAATGCATGCTTGTCTTATTTCTATGCATGCATGATTCTCCTGTTTCTATTGCTATGGGGCTCCGCTCTTTGGCCCTTGAGCTATTAATCTACAATGAGAAACATCGTGCACCTTTCGAAGCATTTAACCGTAGACAGAGGCTAGACAAATTCGAATCATTAGTCTAGTAGTTTGATGACGCCACGGGAAAGCTAAGCTTACAGAGTTGAACAACTTTCCAAATGGAATAAAGGCTATTTTCTTTACTTTGACGTTTCAATTTTCCATCATTCTCTTTATCAACTGGTTAAACAGTGCTTCGTGATCACCGCATTTTGACGTCATCTGTGTCTATAACTGAACAGACGCACGGCAAAATGGAATCTATTCGTTAAATGTTTAACCGTACTTTACTTCACTTGAGTATCGAAGAAAATTCGAGATTGGCTTGTTTTTGCATTGCCGCGCGAAGTGATTGGTCTTTCATCCAATCAGAAGAAACCAAGACCAATCGCAACTCGCTCGCACGCGTTTTCCCGCGCCTGGTGACGGCTGGGCGTCTGCATGGATTTGCTTCGGGTTAAGATTGGATCGCCGGGTTGTTTTTTGACATTTGTAATTGGCCAGCGTGATGAGTTTGGTTGTACGACAATCAAAGCAAAACTGCTATTTGTATGCAAAAATGATTCTAAAGTTATCCGTTTTAGCTATAACTTTATACTCACTTGGTTTTGCTTGCAGTAACGATGATGAAAGCGAAAAAGAAAGGATTTGAGGGTACGTCTGCTCCTCTCAAGTTCAACAGCCCTGTAAATTAAGGTGAAAGAAAAGACATGCAGTTTTACTGAACCCTCTATGTAAGCTTAAGTCAATGCCAGGACTCGAGCTAGGACTCGAACCAGGACTCAAGCTCAGGATGTGAGCCAGGACTCGAGCTCAGGACTAATTTTAGTTTTGAACAGTTTGAAGCTGTAAGTGTCCTTTTTACAACGATATTCATATAATTACTATCATTTTTAAGCTATATAAAGTAAATATATATAATATTGCCCTAATCAACAAATAAAAGCTAACCGCAAGCAAGCCGGGGTGAAAGCTAACCGCCGGCAGGTCGTAGTGAAAGCTAGCCGGTCCTCATACAGGTTATCTAAAGCGCTTTTTGTTAACGAAAACGATTTGAAAAAGATACGTGTGGACGGGGCCTAGACTTGATGTGTTTTGACGTGGCATGTAGGTAAGTTGTATAGCATACCTCGTTGGCTATTCTCTAGCACAAAACTCGGCCCGTAGTTTAATGGTTAAAAAGCCAAATCTGCCTTCAGTCAATCAGAGCTCCCAATTTTTTTTGAGAAGCACAAGCAGGTAAATTTTATCTTAATACTCGAGAAAGCTTTACTTACAAGCAACCTCATCAAGACTGTACACAATGACGGCAGTCGCACCATTTGCAGACATTTCGTTTCGAAGATCATTTATTTTGTCACCCCATGCTTTTCCTGAACAACAATTATAAAATAATCAATCAATCAATTGATTAGTAAATTAATAACTGAAGTGCATCCTGATGTACGTTGAATAAATATTGTAAGTTTGGTCGCTTGGCCTTAGAATCAAAATAATAGGTATACCATAACTTAAGCAGTGTCTGGTATTGAAGAGGCGAGTTATCTTGTTTAATGGGGCAGTATCATGAGTAGCACAAAGACATATTTACATGAATGGAAACCTATAACCTACGATCAAGCTTTGTTAAAAATGACTTCATATTAGGCCACTGAAGTAGCAAAAGAAGTGTCACATTAGTTTATGCAGGCATGAGATTCTGATCGCAAATTAAAAAATCGGGCAGACTTGGTCACGTGCCTTGGATAAATTGTAAAAATTAATTACATTTCGCTCTCCTTTGAGTAATTCACTTTATATCATCACCTAGGATCTCGTGACTGAGAGGAGCTACTTAGTCATAATTCTCCATTATGAACACAAATGCATCAAATGCCAGTCATAGTGTCCCTCTCAGATAAGGTTTATACAAGGGAACTTGTTTATTTCCCAGCCGCTGGTGGCATAGGCATTTGAGGTGAATAATGGATTCGAAAATCAAATCAAGTGCAAAGCGAAAGGGTGGGTAGTGATCGAATCAAAGGACTTGTTGTTGTCGTTGTTGTTGTTATTGTTGCCGTTGTTGTTGAGTTGCACAGCAGCTGAGATGTATTCATATATGACCATCCGACTATTAAAATCGGGAATTATCATTACAGATTACGGATTTTGCTAACCTGTGTATTTGAGTTCCAAAGGGTAGATTGTGGCGTTACTCAGCGGAGGTCTACCGACAGTCCATATCGCGTCAACAAGATTTCCAGAAACCGATTTCAATGTAATGTTTGACTTTTGTAGTTCCTGTAAAAGAGTGACATCGATCGTTTTACACAAACAATGTTGTTTTGAGCTGTTGAGCCAAGCCCCCGGGAAAATAAAAAATAAGTTTTTAATATAGTAGGGAAAAATAACGTTACTTGCACACAGCCACATTTGAAGACGTTTCTATTCCCTAGATTAATCATAAAATTATTGTTTCAATCTGGCCTTTCTTGTCTTCATATTAGGCCACTTTTTCTACCACAGTTTACTGGGGGTTTTTTTGTTTGCCTTGAACTGAAGACAATTTTGCAGATTTCAACAGAATGCGTTGACACATCGTGATATAATTTGTGGTATAATTAAAGTAATGAAATGAATTAATAACGCTTTCGTACCTTGGACATGTCTTCGTAGTTAGCTGTGAGAGTTAAAACAGTGAAATATATTACGTTCTTCTCAAAGAAACAAATACAATGTTTACAAGACAAAATCAGCTGATAATAGCCATGTCTTCCATTACTTGCAGTTTTCTTGTTTTAATTTTTCTGCCCCACCCTCCAACATATTTAAGTTATTTCATTTTTTTTTTTGGCTCACGTTTCCTCCTTCTTGACATTACTGCTTAAGCATAAACACCACAAGGCAAAAACTAGTCTTTAATTTTAAGACTATAAAATATGTCGAATGTGATTAATTTCATGCTTATGCCTTATACGTCGCTAGTGAAATATAAAAACTCAAAATACAAAATGCATAAAAGTAAAGAAGATTATTTCTTAGCATGACTGACTTTCTACCAAGGTTGATTTCTGGTCTAGACTAACAAGAGATGATCCTTTTAGAGTAGGCAACAGTTATCCCAAAATACCAACGACGCTTTACCAACGTTAGTCAACATTCGTCAGTCTAGAATAACTTTGTTCACTGTCTTAGATTGTATCGGGTACGTACCAATGGAAATCAGATGTGGATCAACTCCAACTTTGTCGTCGTTGGTAAGCTCCTAAAGATGGATTATCGTAATAATTAATTATGGGAAGCATTTGCTCAGGCAGAAGCAAGTGTTTCTGTTTCGGGAGAGTCATTTCCTGCAGGTGCATGCAGCTACCGCATAGCATTGAGCTACATTTTCAACCATTCGATTTTGCACCCAAAATTTTCCGGAAAATTCGATTGAATGATTTCGAAAATGTTCGGAGCATTTTGGTCGTGCTCACACCGGACTTCTCCAAGTGAATAATGAACTCAGGCAAAACAAATTCTAGTTTATAATGAATACATTTTCCGGTTCTAGCAATTATTGGGTAAATTTACTAAGCGAGCATTCAGATGACATCCCCGGTGTTCGACTTGGTGTCCTGTGTACTTGTGGTTAGTTGCATATTTGGTTTGTGGAGATAAGAGATCCGAGTGTATAAAGAACAGTTTGATCACGATGATGGAAACGGTTGTTTGTTATAGAGTGGTTTTCACATCAGTATCTAAAGTGATTCGCAATTGCTGTGGCTTTGCAGAACAACGCTTCGTATGTGGCGAACCATTTTATACTCCACCAATGAAAAATAAAATTAAAACCAATCGTGAATCAACCGCACGTTTTCCCGCGCTTTAAGCCGGCTACATGTATTTGCCCTGAGGTTTGATTGGTGCACAAAATTGTCCGTGTACTTTGTAATTGGCCAGAGTTAGGTGCTTTGGTTTTGGTTTTGAATTGAAAACCACTCTGTCTATGTCCAAGTTACGCAAATAAATTATATTGTGTGGTTGTAAGAAGGCACCAAAGTTTCAAACCCGAGTGAGTTGGTGAAGTTGGGCTTGCATTTTATTTCTTAAAAGCTCTTCGGCTCTGTTAAAACTAAACATGACGAATTTGTATCTAAGCGGGTCGGAAAAGCTTTATACATAATAGCATCATAGACATATCAGTGCTGCGTATTCTCACACATCGACCAAACCAACTCTAGCAGTGTGCATATGAACCTAGTTCTGTACTCCTTTAACACAGTGGTTTAACTCAGTGCTCGGTGTCCAGGTTACAGATTAGACTTCTTTTTGCAGGGCTCCCACTTTTTTTTTTTCTTGTACCTTGTTTCCCTGGGGTCTCCCAGAGACAAGGATGGGAATGCAATAACTTAGGGTGTTCAGGGACAAACGTTTTAGCCATTTAAGTATATACTTTAGTGTTGCATGCGAAGACTATAAAAACGCCCGTTATACTGCGTTGGTGTTTCAAATCAACCGGAAATGATATCTTCACGCATTAAAGCGCTCAATTATGGTGTTTCTGCTTCGGAATGGTATCCTTTAGGTGCCAAATGAAGCTTGAGCCGCACCCGAATTGTTCGCTATGAAGGGAGTTTAACTCAAATTCTCCGACCAACATCCCTGCCCCAAAGCCGTGCCTACCCGGCAGTAATTCACGGCAAAGACAATAGTGCATTACCTGTGCTAACCATTCGGCTTGTGTTGGAGTACTTTCCTCACCTAAAACACAGAAATGCGATATTCGTTCAAAAATCTTCTTGGTTTTATAATATAAACATCATATATGTTTTATGTTTCATGGAGGTACTTTATCAATCCTGTTGAATCCTTTTGTGCGGATACACCACTGCCTTGCATCACTATACAGATCTACCTTTTTTATTGTTATAAAATCATTCTGCCTTATGAATCTGATCCTATATTCTCAAAACCTGCATGAGGTCTATTGACTTTGCACTGAGGAAAGCAATAGTCCTTCGTATTCTCTTGCTGAGAGCAAGTCAGATATTGAGCACTTATCCCATGCTTACCCATTTTCATCAACGTCCAGTTTTCATCCATTTCCATACTGGCTTGGAGGAAGTACCGGCCATCGGTCCACATTCCAGCCTTCGTCATTGTTACGACTGCATCACCTTAAAAAAACGACAGAGAAGAATCGCATCAGCCATCGATGCCGACATGGTTGGCTTTGATGACGATGAAGACATCGATATCAAACTATTAACGGTATCTGTGCAGATTGGATTAGTCTCCTACTCACAAACTCTGTTTTCTATCTTACTCCGCGAGCAAACTACGCGTCTTATCTGTTTTATTGACGTTGAAGTGAAATAAATGCCTCTCTCCAATAAACGCCTCGTCTCCATTTACCGCCCATACTAGGAACACTAAGATTTAATAGACGCCCCGGGCGTTAATTGGATCTTACAGTAGTCCATATAGACACGGTCTAAAAAGACATTCTGAGACACAACACATGTCAAGTATAGATTGGTGAAGGCAAACAGTTATGCGAAATTGGTTGGATTTTTAAAGAGAAGAACAATGCTCATAAGAAGTAGGTTACTTGCCTCTTGAACCCGCAAAGCCAGATATGTACTGGCGTCGTCGAAAGTGTGGGGCAACATACTCACTCTGTGTTTAAAAGAAAGAGCAACATAATTGTACATGTTAGCTGCGAATGGCAACTTGAAAAACTGAAACTAAACTTTTCAACTTTTTTCAGCGTGTCCTCCAAAATTGAAATTTATAACCTTGGTTTGATTATTCTCCTCAAATTAGGTTACCTTTCTTTAGATGTTCAAAGCAATTGTTTTCATGGGTTAAGTTACCTACCACTAATTTCTGAATAGTTAACACCAAAAATCCACTAGCTCCTTTAAAGGGGCTTTGTCGCGGATTTTAACAGATTTTTGATCAGCCAAAATATAAATTTGTGTCACAGGAAACCTAAAATAATTAACAATTGTAATCTATTTCCATCCTAGCCGTCCGCAGTCAAAGACGCTTGCAAACTGTTTGAGTGCTATAATATAGCAATTGTCAATAAAGATGAAAATTAGGCTAACTTTTCAAGTTGTTTCCTCGCGTCTTCAAAATATCTTATTTATAGCCGTGGCTTGATTTCGTTCTGCAAATCAGTTTAAAATGTTTCTAATGGTTTAAGTTGCCTAGCACTAATTTTGGAATAGTTTAGAACAAAAATCCGTGAAATCCACCCGACATTGCTCCTTTAATGTTAGACATGCGTACCCAGTCCAGCTATTGGTTAAGACGTACAGCGTTTTCCTAGTGTAACTAGGACTTTTATACACTAGGACTTTCTTAAACGTTTTCAGTAAAGCAAGGACATTTTTTAATCAGTTAAATGTCTTTCTTTTGTTGGAGAGGAACGCGATCGAAATCATCTAAAAAATCTTAAACAATTATTTTTGGTAATTAAAGAAGACTCTTGTATTCGGATTGCCAGGAATTGTCCAACGTTAAGGAGGTTTTAATCGGAGGATTGAAGCTCTCAAACCAAATGAAATTTCTAATAAGGTTCTTCTGTAAATATTTCACAACCCTAAGACTAATATCAAAAAGTGATGACATAGGGCAGGTAACACTGTAGTTTAATAATGTCGCACCATGTGTTGGTCAACAGAAGGAATGATGTACGCCTGTATGCCATTATCTTTCATCTGTTGTCGTAGCTCCGCTAAGCGCTCAGTTGTGTTCACCTTAGGCAAGGTCGGGGCGGCCTGAAATTAAAGCGAAGGCAAAATTACATTATAACCAAGGGTGTTTGGTATTACCATAACAAATAGATCGCGCTTTGATTATGTTTCCAGATCGAGTTGCCGTCTGCAAAGAAAGTGGACTACTGAAAATTAACAGCTTACTTTCAAAATTGGCAACCCAGAAACGACGCTATTGCAAAAGAAGGAAAACAAAACTTGAAGACAATGTAGTTCGGATGAACTATAACTACAGGAACTAAAATTAACTAGCTTTAATTTAACTTGGAAAATGCAAAGTTGTACACCGGTAGCACCATCATACCCTCTTTCAAATCAAAAGCCCGTTGGGCTTTTTGAAGCTTTATTTAAACATTGAACACTTTCTGCGTCTTCTTATTGCTGGCTGGCGACCTTTCTGGCTGCAGTATACACTCTTTTTTATGAGAACCCGTAAAATTTGGCTGAGCCTGAGGATGTTCTTATTTAAGCCCATAGATTTTATTAAATTTAGGGTAAATCTCAGCCTCAACGTTCTTATAAAAAAATCAGTGTACTCGGTGTCAGAGATATCGAAAATTGAAAAGCGCAGATCTAATTTAAAGAAACATTTAGACTCTTCACCCCACATACATTACTCCTCTTTAGAATTTCATTCATTCACTAAAAAGTGAAATTAAAACTGTTCTTGTCGCTCAATAAAAGTTGCGTTATATTATAGCGTGATTCACAACAAGATATACTTGAGGCTTTTTCAAAGATTTTAATCGGCCTGAAATGCTGCGACTGATTAAAGAAAAGAACATTCCATATGTCCTGAAGAAAGTTTGTTACTCCATACTAACTTAAGAAAAATTTAGACTCTTCACCCCAAATACATTATTCCTCTTTAAAACTCGATTTATGTAAAAAGAAATTGTCCCTCGATTGTAGATGCGTTATATCGTAGCGTGACATTCGTAACTCGATAAACTCAGATCTCCGGTCAATCTTCGGGCAATTTTGTTCTCAATTCCATGTGTCCCGAAGAAGGACTATTATCTGCATACCCTTGTCATTTGCTGTTTAATCACTTTTATATTTCATTAAGTTCTTCTCGTTCAGCATATGAGACGCAATCACAATCAGACTCTCCACACCAGGCAAACGTGATACAAGAAAACTACATTGACATCTGTTTTTTAATTCCCTCGATAAAATCTGGTGTAAGAGAACCCGGGGGGGGGGGGGGGGGGTACTCCCCTAAATTTAGGATAGGGGTGTGCCGCGAACGTTCTCAAACCCTGACCCTATCTAAGGATAAAGAACACGAAAATTAATACCCTTTCTAAGGCCCAAACCTGAAAATTGACACCCTATTCAAGGGGAGGAGAAGCATTGCGTGACGACTGAAATAACGGCTAACCGCGCACGGCAAAGCTCAAATCTTTCAAAATCGCTTTGTCAATATTTATGACGGATAGTTCAGTTTTAACAGACAATTTTTTTCGTTTAGCTGGGCGTTTATTTTAGCTGATAGAATTTAGCTACCCTATCTAAGGATCACACCGGGAACACAATGCCAAAAGGAACAAAAGTGATACCCTATTTAAGGACCGAGAACCTCAAAAAACATACCCTATCCCGCGGCACATACCTATATAGCCCATATATGGGAGTAACCCCCCCCCCCCCCCCGGGAAGAGAACACATGATGCCCCCAGCGTTTAAAATTAACCGCATACATTGTCACCAGCGTTTAGAATCGATGACTATTAACATTTTTTTGGAAAAAAGAAAACATATATTGTACCGCCAATTTACAATAAACAGTATTTACTTTGTTACTTCGTTACCTTGCCACTTTGTAACCTAACGTGAGGTCTTACATGAAGTTCTACCCTACGCCAAAGCTCCCACACCATATTCTCGTGTTCCGTGACGTACGTCGAGACAAAAAGGTGGGCGGGGAGAAAAGCACCCGGAACTACTCAAGACAATAGTTGTTTCGTATGTCAACTCCATTTGGTATTTTAAGATGAAAGTTTATTTTGAGGAGATCAGTAACATATTGATTCTTCATTAAAAATATCGAACATTTACCAGCAAGAAAACCGAAATGGAGCGGACAGTGAAAACGGCAGTTTTTAAAATGTTCTCTTCTCTAGCTCACCGTATTGAAACCGCGTTTGTAATGACGGTACTTTCCGCTTTGTTCAGCTATCGGCGGTAGTGTAAATAGCGAAGTATTTTGAAAAAATTTGTTTGCATTTTGACGAGGCAGATAACATCTGTGGGTCAATAAGTGACACAGATGTGTGAAATAATATCGAATAATATGAATCATTGATATTACCCCTGGGTTTCCAATGATCGTCTGCATGAAATAAAAAAAACAACATTGTTAACGCGAGGTATTTCTTTTTTAGCATCGAGTTCATTGTACTGTTATTGACCACAGTTTCGCATTTATTTTCCGAGTTATTTGTAAATCAAAACAAATGGGCAAAATAAAGATGTTCTCCGACTCTCAGCCTGGGGTATGTTCTTAACATGTTCTTAAAATTTTGGTAAATCTCAGCCTGAACGTTCTTATGAATAAAATTCGTATAAAAAAGAGTTTATTCAATAAATCAGTCTTGCTCGAACGAAACCACGCAAGAGAATAGTCGTATCTTTAAAAACTTCATCGATAACAATTTCCTGCAGTTTATGCGCAATTTGATTTTGATCTCATGCAATACTACTTCTTCAGTCGTTTTTTGCTGATGACGTGGTTGTGCTGAGGGACATAAAAAATTCTGGCTAATTATAATCATTTGGGTAGGGGTGGGGGGATGTACCATTTAGTCGACCTCACAGAGCGCAAAGCGCGGGGTCTACTGCAAACCGGAAACCAGAAGTGAACGAATCAAAGCTCCTGACGTTTATCATGCCTATGACGCTAATGGAAGTCAAATGGTTTCTTACTGACACCGTTGCCCTGCTAACCGTCCTTTTGTTTTGCTTCGCTATTGTTTGCTTTAAAGAACAATTTCACAATACTGTTATTTTTCCCTTTATAATACACAGCTGTAAAATGAGAATCGACACAGTCAGTTGCAACAAGATACTCACTCAAAAAATACAAGACTGTGAACGCGTGATTATGAGATATAGTTGTGTTTTGAATTCACTATATTGGCAACGACATGACTAAGGCTAATATTTCAAAGCAACTCTGAGAAAAAAAAAACACTCCTGGTAAGAAATATACAATGCACAGCAAATATTTAATTGAATTCAAATCGAGAAGCTTGATTTTTTGCTGAAATTAACAGGACGTTTTCACTGTCCTCTGCTATCCTTCCTTGAGTACTGGATAGTTATCTAATTAGCTGTGCCTTGTTCCGTGCATCTCAAGTGGCAGGTTATTTGATTACACTATGCTAAAACCATCCAAGTGGAATCGGAAAATTTATTCGTTGATCGCAGGTTAATCAAGGAGCTTTACGCATTTCTTTCACCTAATCCTAATGGACCTAATGGCAGGCGAATACAAACGAAAAATAATAAAAAAAACGACAAAACTTTGGAATTTCCACAACCAAGTCGGCAATTTACGAAGTCGAAATAGCATTTTTTGCGCGTCGGGGTCATTAAATTTTCGTTCCCCGATTCCTGATCGCATCAGACATTCAATATCACCTAAAACATTGTTTGCCAATTTGGTTTTTCTTCTACTGGAAATCTCAATCGCTGGAGAATAATCAGCTCTGGGTATTCAGGGTAATCGGACTCTGCAAGCTGTGAACAGTTAGTGAAGGGTTTCTTTTTTCAACAAAAGGTGAAGCGAAAGTCAATATCGGTCAATATGGGCGATGGCGCGTACTAAATAAGGAGACATCCTAGGAGCTCCTCTCAATTTACGGCATAAATGTGGAATACGCTTCCAGCCGATTAGACAATTACAGTTCCAGTGAATCTTTACGAGTAACTTAGAGAACAGACTTGAGTTGAGTTCCCTACATGGGTTGGCTAGTTAAATCTCTGCACTCTGCCTTCAAGGACTTCAAGCTCCTTCAAAAGCACTTTTCTTGGAAGGAGTAGCATATTTATTTTCAGGTCTGGAATTATGCAAAAGCACATCACATCATACAACACAGAGTAGACCTACCCTTCGGCTCCTGACATGTTCTATCACTTTACAGTGCACCAGGAAAGAACACGACAGAATCGCTAAACACAACAGAAACAAACATACTTTAATAATGTATAGTGACTTGCGAGCGACATTTTAGCAGTGTGATTGCATTATTTACTTACCAAAAATCAGACACGCAAGGCTCCGACTTTCCATAGCAGCCTAACTCCGGATGGACTAGCGACAAATGATTTGCAGATACGACGCAGTATGCTGATATCACTCAAGCGCTGCAACTCAACCGAATGAAATGTTAATCCTTCAGTATGCTCCACGCCTCACTGGATCTCGACAAAAGAAATGTATTATTCATGTAAATCTGAATTATTTTATTATTAGAAACCACGTGGCCCATGCACGTGTCTCGCTGACCCAGTTTCACCCATTTTCTTTAATAAAATAAATCACTTTGTTTTAAGCAGATGACATCCCCTGCAATGTTTGTACCGAGCCATCATTCATTGCCAGGATCAAAACATTGAGCATTTTATGATTTGTGGTCGTTTGTTTGTTTGTTTTAAAAATGATCAGGCATGAGATTATGGAAATAAAATCCGGGCAGATCAGTGGCCAATATCGCGACATGTAGAGATGAATTTATCCAGGGCCAGAAATGCAGTCGTAGAGGGATCTACATGTAAATATCAGCTGCTTTGTTAAATTCACTCTTTTCACTCTAGAAACAGAGGACTAGAGGACTATTTCTACTACACACTGTAATTCCAAACCTGAAATGTAAGCAGATGTTATTCATTTTACTACGCTGATATTAAACGATATTTAGAACGCGCGCAATACATTGTGTCTTAATATAGATTTGGAAAATATAATCAAATGGCTGCGATCTAAATTTATGTCAAGTAGATTTGAACAGTACAACAAATACCAAATTCTTGAAAAATTCTGACATTAACTTTGGGCTTTGTTGAACATAAAAACAACGTTCATAATAAGCTTGCAACAAGACCGGGAACTACCGGGAACCTTCGGCCTTCTTCGGTTTAATCATGGCAAAAAATTAAGTTTATTATGAACTTGCTGAATTTGCTATGTCAACTCCTGACTGCAATTTTAGTACAACAAATGCCTGGAAGTATTTATTGACGAAAATCTCACTTCTCCTATTTTTTTTCGCGCTGGAAATTTTTGCACCTTTGTGTTTTGACCGACACTGATAAAGCTACAGGCATTAGTCCAGTTCTGGCACGCTCTCTGTCACGGAACAGTATGGGAGAGAGCATTCTGGTTCCCAGAGCCCTCCGTTTCCTTTGGTCACGTGGTCGGCGAAACGGCACAAATAACACGAGTAGCTCTGGGGACGAGAATGGGGAGGTATTCTGTAAAGCAGATTCTGCTCGTAACCACGAAAAATAACCACCATATATTGTACACTTCATGACACATACATGACCATGTAGTCGAGTTCATGTTATGAATGTGCAATATGGCGGCATCTCGCCAGCTTTTCGAATATTTCCCTCCATTCATGATTTAATGAATTAAGCGAAAGGAATAAGAATCATTGCCGATGCGATTTTAATAAGTTTGTGCCGAAAAAGAGAAGACGAAGGACATCAAAAGAATCCATGTGATTTTATAGGCACTACCAGACCTGCCAACCCTCCCGGTTTCGCCGGGAGACTCCCGGTTTTTTGTCACTTCTCCCGGTCTCCCGACGAAGGCTTGAAATCTCCCGGTTTTTCTGAATAAACCTTAGCTGATATTTATTATGAAATTTAACTCTTAAAGGTTTGTTTCATTTGAAAAAAAGTGAAGCGCAGGGAACATTTTCCGTATTTGCTTCCATTGGGCCGGGGTCTTGGTCCAAGACTAGCTGGCTTTGCCTTCCCAACTTGCTTTCCTAAGCGTGAGAGAATTTTACAAGCATTAGCAAGTATGGCGGGCTTTGAACCACGTGAATCGAAACAACATTTACATGTCGACAACTTAAGGTAAGAACCTTTTTTTAACTCCACAGTACAGCAGTACTAAGTCACGTGACGTTTTTGCAAAATCTCCCGGTTTTTTACCCAATCTCCAGGTTTGTTTTGGCCCACCTCCAGTTTTTTCACTCTTGGGGGTTGGCAGGTCTGACTACGGTCACCACTTCGACTGGTCTGCATGTTCAAGATGAACTCGAAAATCCTTGTCATCTACAGGCGTTGCAACCCAAACCAATTTCAGATTCGTTGCTGGTAACATTTCCTTCTTTACAGTCGTCATCTTGCATATATGAATTAAATATATTTTTGATTCTGCTTATTTACAACCTTTGTAATTTGACATAAAGTTGTCTTTATTAATCGAATAAAGCTTAAGCTAGTTATTTCCAGTATTCCTCACTTGAAACTGTTATTCACGAGTTGTGATAAATCACACACACACAACTGTAAATCCTAGTAGTTATGAAGTAAAGCTTACATAAAAACAATTACCTCATCTATCCTCATTGGGATTTTACATGTATTTTTGAAAATAAATAGATCTTTTAAATTTAGGAGCCTTTGTAAATTAGTTGAAATATTAATTTATCATTTCTAGGAAGTTTCTGATGATTAAATGGTGGCGGATTGTTAATTAGGTACTCAGTCATCTATATCCATGTTCACCTATATACCTTGTGCCTGTGACCCCCAAGTTTGCTTACATGTTAGAGCTGATGAAATGCAATATTTTGACAGCAACTTTTCCTCATTTACTTTTCTGGATTTTGATTAGCCTGTGAATACAGCCACCCTCCCATTTGCTTCCACTACTACGTGTGAAATGTTTTGCACATATAGCGGGAGCAAATGAGAAGCCCCCGTATTCACAGGCTACATGATCATGAAGAAATTGCCTTTAAACAATTATTGCCTGGGACGCTTGTTAAAAAAAATATAGGGTTTGGCCTAGGAGGGGGGACTTATTTTAATGTTCCCAAATCTTCACGAACTGGTAAGCGCAGATTACCTTTTCTGTACTACTAATACATTTTATTTAATAAATGTTGTACTTAGTCAGACACGGAGTGTCGGGTAGCCCCGCTGTGGATTGACCAGGAATGATCAACAATTGCATTACTTGGTCACTAATTTTGAATTAATATTAGTAATATATCAATGAATATTGAATGTTTTAGTTCAGTAATGTATTTAATTTCTACTTGGCACTCATAATTATTTTCTGTTTGCCAAATGTGTGGTTCTAGAAAATATACATACCTTCCCCACGGAAGGGATTTTGCCTAAGACACCTCATCCCCCCCCCCCCCCCCCTCCACCCTTCTGGAAATGCCAATAATTATTAAGCTTCATGCATTTCTTTGAGACCCCCTCCCTCCCATTCCAAGGAGTTTCCCAACCCTTCTGTTAGGGGGGGGGATGAACATTTTCTGGAACAACGCAGTATGTAACTCACAAGCTGAAAGTAAGACAAAATACTCAGCACTTGTCAGTTTTTACTACTTTCACCCATTTCTAATGAATGAATTCATAAAACGTGTGATTGCTCTCCGAAGATTTTTGGAAGGCGTGTTTGGTTATAGGTTAAGGGCTTCAAAAAACACCCAAAACAGTCAGAAAAGCGCATACGGGATAAAAAAAATACAGGATACCCATGACAAAGAAAAGCATCGTGGTTAAAACAAAACAGTTTTCAGTGGTTATTTCTTAGGGGCTTCGAAACACACCCAAAACAGTTTTAATTGAAAGGAACTTTGAAATAATACTCACAAAAACAAAAACAGGAAAAGAACACAAGATTTCCGTGGTAAAAAGGAAGAAAAAGGCAACGTGGTTAAAACAAAACAGTTTTTGGTGGTTATGGGTTAGGGGCTTCACAGCACACCCAGAACAGTTTAGAATGAAACTAACTTTGGAATAATACTCATCAAAATGCATACAGGAAAAGAATACAAGATTTCTGTGATAAAAAGGAAGAAAAGGCAACGTGGTTTAAACAAAACAGTTTTTGGTGGTTATGGGTTAGGGACTTCACAGCACACCCAGAACAGTTTAGAATGAAACTAACTTTGGAATAATACTCATCAAAACGCATAGAGGAAAAGAATACAAGATTTCTGTGATAAAAAGGAAGAAAAAGATACGTGGTTAAAACAAAACAGTTTTCTGTGGTTATGGGTTAGGGGCTTCGAAACACACCCAAAACAGTTTTGAATGAAACTGTCTTTGATATAATACTCATAAAAACGCACACAGGAAAAGAATACAAGATTTCTGTAATAAAAAGGAAGAAAAAGCAACGTGGTTAAAACAAAACAGTTTTCGGTGGTTATGGGTTAGGGGCTTCACAATGGACCAGAATACGAGAATTCCTGTAAGTCGTGGCGTTGTGCTGCAGCAAAGCACTGGAGCAAGCTACCTCGTAATATTCGTTCCATGGCAGGCTCAAAAGATTTGGCAAACTGATTTTCACGTTTGATACATTTTGATTGTATTTCATCGCTTTTACCTCGGCTTTTTTGAATTATCTTGATGTTTCTTCTTGTTTTAAATTAGCCTGATGTAAATACTTTTTTGAGTTTTTATAATGTTGTACATTACTTAATTTAAATCGTGGAGCACCTGGAAACAAGCGAACAGCTAAGCGTGTACTTGTCCACGTTAAATAAAGTATGTCTATGTCTATGTCTAATTCGTAAAATGATTGCCCAAAGCAATGTATTGTATTGCTAGTCCGCTCCAGATTCTAGTCGATTGATATGTTATAACTGAGGTTTCCTAAACAATCGCTGGAACTGACCGATTTACACTCTGATAAACCATAAAAGATAGGTATTGCGATAGTTAATGGCTTCAGTTTTTTTTTGTTGTCTGTAAAAGGCTTTATAATTCGTCCTGGTGAACTCGATCTACGTACGTCTGGACATTATAAGTGCGTCATCTATAAAGACGAGCTTAAGACCAGTTACGCTGTATACATTTAGCGAACTGTATCTCGTACTGTTCCACTAAAGATTTTTACACAAACTCCCAGCAAATTTTCTCTAAGAAAAATGGTCCCAGCAAGAGCTCGGTCTCATTTCTTAAATTGCCAGCCAGCTCAAGTTCGGCCTGAAGAGCGGATATTTTGTCGAGCGGATCTGTTGGGTACTCCTGACGGCATGTACTAAAACCCGAAACAACGAAACGAAACCACCGAAACGAAACGAGCGAAACCGCCGAAACGACCGAAACGAAACCACCGAAACAACCGAAACGGCCGAAACGAGCGAAACAAACAAAAAGGCCAAAACAAGGAAAACCATTACTTTTATTGAGAGCTAACCGTAAACAGGCTAACCTGAGTGGTATCCAGGCTAACCGGTGTGCCATTCAGGCTAACCGGAGTGAACCTTGCACTCAGGTTAGCCTAAACAGCACTACGGTTAGCCTGAATATCGTTCAGGTTAGCCCGAAAAACGCCCAGGTTAGCCTGTTTACGGTTAGCTCTCAATGAAAGTAATGGTTTTCCTTGTTTTGGCCTTTTTGTTTCGTTTCGCTCGTTTCGGCCGTTTCGGTTGTTTCGGTGGTTTCGTTTCGGTCGTTTCGGCGGTTTCGCTCGTTTCGTTTCGGTGGTTTCGTTTCGTTGTTTCGGGTTTTAGTACATGCCACTCCTTGACACCCAGACGCAAACTGCGTAGTATTAGATTATGTGTGATCATGTGGCCTTTCCTGGATGTTTTTATTGCTGCACGACAATCAAATAAAAAGAAGATGTTAGTAGTACTATTGCATCCTCGCAAATGGTGCAAGAATTATGGTTCTAGCGTAATCAAGAAAATAGTATTCTCCTGAAATTATTTCTAAAGAACCATAATACCCTTCCCCATGGCACTAACAATGTATTCATACCTGTCTTCTAAGCTCATAATTCCTGAAATCGTTGACCGCTTTAACTTCTTAAATTTAGGTTATGCGTTGTAAATCATAGTAACTATTAGCCACAACGATGGTTCGAACATACGAGAATCGACGATGATTTGGACATTGACAAGATACCTACAATGCCAAATATATTCTAACCGTTTTAGACTTTCGATGACGTTCTGTTCTCTTCGCGTTTCTTTTCGTTTCAAGTGACTGACCTTTTTGCAACAGTTATTGGATGCGGGATGCCAGTTTAACAAACGCAGAGACGGCGCAGTAAAGTTATGACTATACTTAAAGATACACAGTTATAAATGAAGCCAAAGTATCAAATAAGTTGTCTATAGGAAAATGTCCTCTCCATCTTCACTTTTACCCCAGCCAATGATTAATCGACACTCTAAACGTTAATGGAGCGGTTCTTTTAAGCTATTTTAAAAAGCTACCAATTGAAGTGTTTATGCTAACTTTACAGAATAGGAGTTCAACTGGGCGCTATATTCAGCCACGAAGTATTTGGAGATGATTTTTTAAAGAACATAATCAGATTTTATTCTCGGCAATAGTTACTTTGGAATAAGAGTCAGAAAAATAGCATACGGGACAGGAATAGAAGATATCCGCATTAAAAAGGTGTGGTGAACAAACAACAGTTTTTGGTCATTATAGGATAGTGGCTTCAGAACACACCCAAAACAGTTAAGAATTAAACTGATTTTGGAATAAAACTTACAAAAACCATGCGCGTGGTTACAGTTTTTGGTGGTTATTACTTGGGGGCTTCGAAACACACCAAAAACAGTTTAGAATGAATTCAACTTTGGAATAGGACTTATAAAAACGAATACGGGACAAGAAAACAAGATTTTCGTGAGAAAAAGGAAGAAAATTAATTGTGGTTAAAACAAAACAGTTTTTTATGGTTATGGCTTAGGGGCTTCGAAATACACTTAGATGGGTTTAGAATGAACCTAACTTTGGAATAACTAATGAAAGCCGTTACTGCCAAAAGCCTCTCGAGTTCTAAATCAAGCAAGATTTCATTTTCTCGCAAGCGAGTTTACAATTTCTCGCTGCGAGTTTTTATTTTCTCGCTACCGAGAAAATAAAAACTCGCTAGCGAGAAATTGTAAACTCGCTAGCGAGAAATTGTAAACTCACTAGCGAGAAATTGTAAACTCACTAGCGAGAAATTGTAAACTCGCTCGAGAGAAAATATAAAAAACTCGCTAGCGAGAAATTGTAAACTCGCTAGTGAGAAAATAAAAAAACTCGCTAGCGAGAAATAATAAACTCGCTAGCGAGAAATTGTAAACTTGCTGGCGAGAAATTGTAAGCCCACCGTGACGAGAAAATGAAATCTTGCTATCGAGAACTGAAACTCAACCATTACTTTGTCGAATTCACCGATACATTTTCGAAGCTCACCATGTATATTTTGCAACTCGCCAATGCTAACAGCTGGCTGAACCAAGATTTAAAACTCGAAAGGCTTTTGGCAGTAACGGCTTGCCAATAACACTTAAAGAAACGCATACGAGATAAGAATATATTACAAGATTTTCAAAAGAAAGAAAAAGCATCGTGATTAAACCAAAACAGTTATTTTTTCGGTGCTTATGGATTAGGAGCTTCACAACACACCCAAAACAGTGTTGAATGAAACTAACTTTAAAGTAAGTCTTAGATAAACGCACACAGGATAAGAATATTTAAAATATCAGTAATAAAAAGTAAACGAGAATAGAAGTGAGGCAAGCGTGATTTCCTACCTGACGTTTTTCTCTCTAACTCATATATTAACACTGTGAAAGCTGCACTCCTGTACCGACTTCCATTGTTAGAACAAGTTTAAATTTCCTTCACTTTAAAAAGCTTTACATCTCATTTAGTTAAACAACGGTTATCAGGGGCGTTCCTAGACCATTTTAAGCGGTACGCAAAAAGTCAGTGATAGATAAAAGTTTCACTTCGAAGAAATGATGTGAACGCTGAGCTCCGAGCGCCGTATGCACGAGCTGTTAGGGGAGTTTGTTTTTATATCACCCTCTCAATCGCCCGTTTTTATTTTTGTTTTGCATTCCTGTGCCTAAAAACTTATAACTGTTTGTGTTATTTATTACACTGGAACATGTACATGTGTTTTCAGGAAACGTCCGTGTATTTCTTCACTTTTAAAGTCACCGCATTCGGTAAATATTCCATAATGTAACACTGATATAAGGCAATATATGCGCTACACTGAAATAGCTTCAATTTCTGAAGACAAATGAACTCAAAAGTTGCAAACCTGACACAAAGTTACGATGATTACAATTCAAAAGCTAGCCTTCTGTTCTTTTTAGCGCAAAACTCCCGTATTACAATGTCAGTGTCGATCGGACTGTCTCTATAAGCATGCATAAGCACCAGCGCGGAGAGCCGCTCAGTTTTCATAGTTGAACGCATGTAGCTCTTGAATCTTCTCATGACGGTAAATGACCGCTCTGGCGTCGCAGTTGACACTGGCATTGTAAGAAGAATCGTAAGAACTGTTGTTACGTTTGGGTACAAGACTTCATTCGTGGTCTCGATTGTCTCCACCAGACCATTAGGTTTCTCCAGAGTATGTGCCCACTTTGTCTTCCATCGTATAACTTTATTGTCATAGACCACCTTGTCAGAAAGATCGCCCCGGTAAGTTTCGTGGATCTTATCAAGCACTTCTCTGCTGGCGGTGGAGACATTTGATGGTAACAGATACTGACCTAGAAATCGATCATTATGGCAGAGCAACCTGTCGTTCAACTCTTGTACCATGTGATCCAGAAGTGGTAAGTAAACAGCTCTGCGCCAGCACTGCTTGGGCGTGTCTGCTGGAACATTAACGCGGTGTTGTTGGGCTACAGCTAGTCGCGGCATGCTTGGTTCTATGCCACATTCGGCTGCCATTCCCTCTGCGCACTCATAAAGAGCGTCCCAAACCATCGGGTCATTTCTTTCTTCTGTGATTACATTTATCACTACCCTCGCTTCCTTCAATGCTTCTAATAGGTTGATGCTTTTTCCTTGGAGCATATTGGACAAGGCAACTGTATTGGCCAGGACATGTTCTGCGGCGCAAAGTACAATTATAAAATCGAACTGCTTGATAGAGCACAGATACCCTCTGGCCTTAGAGTCTCCATCTTCTGACAGATTCTGTAGTGCTTGAACTACAACTGGAAATCGCCTTTCCATGTCTTCTTTCATTATAATGTCTTGAGACAAAGCATCCTGAAATGCTAGCAGGCGTTTGGCAGAACAATCAAACGCAATACGATCTGCTGTAGTGTGCCGATCATGTTCCGTACTAAAGGCTCCTTACATGCATGGCCAATAGCCAAGTTTAAGGAGTGAGCCTTGCAATGAACATAGACAGCATCGGGGATACACGCGACTGCGTTTCAATTCGTCATGCTAAACTTTACTTTAAATACATGTTTTACGCACAGAAAGAAAATAGCGAGAGAAAACAAAAACATCACAACGAGTACAAAAACTGCAGGACTTTACCCTCAGTATTTCTTCTATGTGATTGCCAGAAAAAAATTCTGGAAAATTCTGGTACGCAATTGCGTACTTCGCGTAAAGGCAGGTACGCCACTGGTTATCCATCGTAACTTGCCGATCAAATCGATAGCAGCACTCTGGCTATACTCAGCGCTTGAAATAATTAAACAGTATCCTTTTCAGCTCCGCTTTTTACTCTTTATTGTACGAAATAGAAGGGAAAGGAAGGAAAGGTTTAAAGGATGGCATTTCATGTGATTTCATGTGCTGAGTCGAATGCCAGCAAAATAAGCAATGCTTGCAACTGTGACGTCAAAATTACTTCATTCTTGATGGATAACCGTTGGTTAATCGCACATATATAAGTAAAAATTTGTCTCTGAATAAAACTGTACAAATTCCGTTTCTTTCCCAGTAACATCTGATAGCTAAAAAAAGCTCCACAATCTAATCGTAATATGACAACGATCACGTTAAAAAGGCTGGATTATCACGGCTGGTTATTGGTACGAGCGTTCTAAATGGAGGTTTTGACTGAATCGAAGGGAATACTGACAAAGGGCTGTAGATAAACTTCTAAGGCTGAGAGAAAACAAGGGAAGAATTTTCTTGTTACAAGGTTAGCCGTTTATTTTTCTCAAGATGATTCTCGAGAACTACTTTAAAAGAATAAGCATGCTCTATAATTATTAATCTCTTCCGTTTCAAAGATCAATGGTGTACTTTATAATGCTCTGAAAACTGCAAACAAAAATGACATAAATATTACAATATTCCAGAAATGTTTTTTGCAACACATGTTGAAAAAAATAACTTATGAGTATTATTTCAAAGTTTCATTCAAAACAGTTTTTTTGGTGCGTTGTGAAGCCCCTAACCCATAACCACCGAAAACTGTTTTGTTTTAACCACGTTGCTTTTTCTCCCTTTTTAATACAGAAATCTTGTATTCTTTTCCTGTGTGCGTTTTTATGAGTATTATTTTAAAGATAGTTTCATTCAAAACTGTTTTGGGTGTGTTTCGAAGCCCCTAACCCAAAACCACAGAAAACTGTTTTGTTTTAACCACGTTGCTTTTTCTTCCTTTTTATTACAAAAATCTTGTATTCTTTTCCTGTGTGCGTTTTTATGAGCATTATGTCAAAGATAGTTTCATTCCAAACTGTTTTGGGTGTGTTTTGAAGCCCCTAACCCATAACCACCGAAAACTGTTTTGTTTTAACCACGTATCTTTTTCTTCCTTTTTATCACAAAAATCTTGTATTCTTTTCCTCTATGCGTTTTTATGAGTATTATTCCAAAGTTAGTTTCATTCTAAACTGTTTTGGGTGTGCTGTGAAGCACCTAACCCATAACCACCAAAAACTGTTTTGTTTTAACCACGTTGCCTTTTCTTCCTTTTTATCACAGAAATCTTGTATTCTTTTCCTGTATGTTGTTTTTGTAAGTATTAAATTAAAGTTAGTTTCATTTAAAACTGTTTTGGGTGTGTTTTCGAAGCCCTTAACAAATAACCACTGAAAACTGTTTTGTTTTAACCACGATGCTTTTCTTTGTCACGGGTATCTTGTATTTTTTTATCCCGTATGCGCTTTCCTAACTGTTTTGGGTGTTTTTTGAAGCCCTTAACCTATAACCAAATAGGCCTTCCAAAAATCACGCGTTTTATGAATTCATTCATTAGGAAGGGGTGAAAGTAGTAAAAACTGACAAGCTTGTGAGTTGCATACTGCGTTTTTCCAGAAAATGTTCATCCCCCCCTAACAGACGGGATTTGAAATTCCTTGGAATGGGAGGGAGGGGGTCTCAAAGAAATGCATGAAGCTTAATAATTATTGGCATTTCCAGAAGGGTGGAGGGAGGGAGGGGTCTTAGGAAAAATCCCTTCTGTGGGGAAGGTACGTATATTTTCTAGAACCACACATTTGGCAAACAGAAAATAATTATGAGTGCCAAGTATTAATTAAAAATTGTATACATGTACATGTACAACCTTGTCTAAGTACAGCATTTATAAATAAAATGTATTAGTAGTACAGAAAAGGTAATCTGCGCTTACCAGTTCGTGAAGATTTGGGAACATTAAATTAAGTCCTCCCTCCTAGGCCAAACCCTATATTTTTTTAACAAGCGTCCCAGGCAATAATTGTTTAAAGGCAATTTCTTCATGATCATGTAGCCTGTGAATACGGGGGCTTCTCATTTGCTCCCGCTATATGTGCAAAACATTTCACACGTAGTAGTGGAAGCAAATGGGAGGGTGGCTGTATTCACAGGCTAATCAAAATCCAGAAAAGTAAATGAAGAAAAGTTGCTGTCAAAATATTACATTTCATCAGCTCTAACATGTAAGCAAACTTGGGGGTCACAGGCACAAGGTTCATAGGTGAACATGGATATGGATGACTGAGTACCTAATTAACAATCCGCCACCATTTAATCATCAGAAACTTCCTAGAAATGATAAATTAATATTTCAACTAATTTACAAAGGCTCCTAAATTAAAAGATCTATTTATTTTCAAAAATGCATGTAAAATCCCAATGAGGATAGATGAGGTAATTGTTTTTGTGTAAGCTTTACTTCATAACTACTAGGATTTACAGTTATGTGTGTGTGTGTATGATTTATCACAACTCGTGAATAACAGTTTCAAGTGAGGAATACTGGAAATAACTAGCTTAAGCTTTATTCGATTAATAAAGACAACTTTATGTCAAATTACAAAGGTTGTAAATAAGCAGAATCAAAAATATATTCAATACATATATGCAAGATGACGACTGTAAAGAAGGAAATGTTACCAGCAACGAATCTGAAATTGGTCTGGGTTGCAACGCCTGTAGATAAGAAGGATTTTCGAGTTCATCTTGAACATGCAGACCAGTCGAAGTGGTGACCGTAGTGCCTATAAAATCACATGGATTCTTTTGATGTCCTTCGTCTTCTCTTTTTCGGCACAAACTTATTAAAATCGCATCGGCAATGATTCTTATTCCTTTCGCTTAATTCATTAAATCATGAATGGAGGGAAATATTCGAAAAGCTGGCGAGATGCCGCCATATTGCACATTCATAACATGAACTCGACTACATGGTCATGTATGTGTCATGAAGTGTACAATGTATGGTGGTTATTTTTCGTGGTTACGAGCAGAATCTGCTTTACAGAATACCTCGAATGGGGAGAGAGGATCCAGGGAAAATTGTTTGCGCATGACCGCGATAAACCAATCACACGCGACCCTCTGAACAAAAAGTCTAGACGAAAAGTCTTGTCTCTTGGTGAATGTCAATCATCTCGGCCTTTTTGATGAAAAGCTGTACGAAAACTCAGTCGTCTTAAAAGAGTATCGAATTTCCAATGCTAGAAGATCTGATCATGTTTGAATACATCCGAGATGATGCGATAAAAACGTTTGATGAATCAGCGAATCGAAGAATTCGTTTAAGTCCCGTTCTATTTGTTATGGCATTTCTTTGATCGGCATACATTCCATAAAAACAAAAACCAAGTTAATTCGGCGCGTGTTGCCGACGGCTTTTTATATTTCCTGCAAATGCGATCACGCAAAAATAAGACAAAATGAAATCTCAGTAAATAATTATAACCCATCCTGCTCTAAAAATTATCGTTTTACTTATGGCGCAACTAGCTTGACATTGCTCAGTGAATACAATGGGATTCAAATATTCCTACCTTCGAGGAATTTAATTAGATTCGTCAACGGCCATTAACACATGAATGCAACAAAATTATCTTGTAATCTTCCCGCAAAAACTTATTTTCGTGTGCATTTCGTTTGAGTCTACAGAAAATAAAATTCCAAACTTACCTCGACCAGACGTTTCGTATATTCTTTAGATCTAACATTGGTGAGCTGAAAACACTGACCCCCGATCCGCGGACTTCCCACTGATCCCCACTCCGCAGACTACCTACCCTACGGCTTACTCCGCGGACTACCCTACGGACCTACCCTACGGACTACCATAAGTAATCAACCAAATTTACTTTGACGGGGAAAACAGATACAAGAAGCCTACCTGCGCTACCCAACGCAATCAAATTGAAACAGCCGCCACCTTGCTTTTCGTCGTTTCCTCCTAGATCCTCCTCCCAGTCTTCTTTCAGTCTCGCCCCATTCCTCGCAGGCCACCAGCCAACGCGCTGTTCGATGATGGATGATCGGTAACGAATACAGCCGGCTCTCATCGCTCCCGGCAAGTGTTTGCCATCGATATTAGCATTTGCTAAAACGCAGCTCTCTTAAACCTTCCTGACCACCAGAGATCTGGAGATCATCGAGATTCCCAGCGGAGATGAAAATAAGACCTAAACAAACGGGTAACCTAAATTCATATAGTATTTCTTGCTTTTTATTACGTATTACAAACCAACGAAAAATTTTCTCTACTCACTGTGAAATGTGTATAAAACACTTTGGGATTTATCTGAATAATCACTCCAAAAACGTGCATTAGTCCCAAAGGCTCTCTATTGTTATGGCTATTGCTTTCAATAAATGAAGAACTGTATGTATAAATGTATGGGGCTGTGGGGAAATGTCCCGAGAACAATAGCCGTTCTCCGCTATGAACGGTAGGTTACGAAGATATGAAAGAAATCAACGTTATCAATTACGATGTGGATAAATGCATCAAAAATGGTAAGAACGTTCGTAATTTCCTTGGCTAGCCTAGATACGAAGCGTGATTTTTGAAATTGGTAATCGATGGCAGTCAATTTTCGATGATAATCGATGACACTCGATGATAGTCGATGGCAACCAAAATAAACGGCACGCAATGTATGCAGAAGCGATGACGTTTCACGAGGGGTCTTTCATAATTTTCAGGACATTTGTCAAATGATTAAGGTAAATAGAAGTAGCTGACAGCTTCTGAGTGATTGTTCAACAAAAGTTGCGTTATCTTGGCGTGACATCCGATATACCCATATACAATGCAAGATCAAACGCTGTCTTGAAATAGGCCATTTCCGAGTTGTCCTTTGCCTCAGTTTCAAAACGAGTCTACGTGCGAAACCATTGAAATGAAAATGAGTTTGATTTGCAGGAAAATTGACTTGAAGGTGAAACTCATTTTCATATGAATGGTTTCGCACGTAGACTCGTTTTGAAACAGAGGCAAAGGGTAACTCGGAACTGGCCTATTGCTTACATCTTTTGTTTTAAAAGAATGGAAAGATTTCTGTTTACTGAATCTTATAGAGCGTTTTCACTCACGTGACCAGCGGCCATATTGGTTTACTCAAACAAAAGACGATTTCTGCATAAAAATAGAGTTGAATTTCCAGAGAATGCCTTGGTACACCAATATGGCCGCCGTTTCTTTGTTTTGGAACACCAATATGGCTTCCGTGACGTCATATGAAAACGCTCTATATAGAACGCATCAAATATAACTTGTCTCTTTCGTTTATACTTTAAATTAGTCCTATCTAAAATCCCAGGGGTATTTTGCTTTGAGTTCTACGCTATTTCTTGTTGAGTTGACTTGATTTTTTTTCTCAGTCCTATTCGGTTCTACAGGTCGGTCGATCGCAACAGACAAGATCCCGTCCACTCGCACGACGACATTAAGTGATGACGTCATCGTCATCGCTCAAAAACACAATTTTTTTGGCCATCGATTTCCGATATTGATGTATTGCTATTGATTACTGTCGGTTATCGATTTCATCGATTGATCAGGCTGGGAACATCAGTATTATTCGTGGTAGTTGACAAGCAAAGATTTTTAAATTTACGGGGATAATATCCCAGAATTTTTCGATCTCCTGTCAGAAAATTAATCAAGGTATCAAACGAAACAATCTTCTCCATCGGTGTCGGAAAGCGAGCACCATTTCTGGGATCGAATTGTCGAAAACTTTGTCATACGAAATTTCCATATGTCAGAAGAGATTTATCAATGTTAAGGGAAATTGATATAAATAGATAGGTTTGGAGGTTTGCCTTACCGGAGACATGAACAAACGTCGTTCGAATGTCCAGTTTTGTGAACAGTGATATATAAGCTTAAATAAACTTTCTTTGTACTTTACGTAAATAGGGTTCAATATTTGCGGTTTGGATTCAAAGAAAGAAGATAACGATAACGTTAATTTCAATTTTCGTTTTGATTACTGACGAAAACAAGGTGACTTCAGGCAGCTTTTACGCTCAATTCATGTACTCTCTTTTTATATAAGAACGTCTAATTTTGGGGCCGAGGCTGAGCGTTAATTTTTTCACGATTTGATAGTATTTCATTAAATGAATGCAGACGAAACCAGGAAACGTATCAAACAGCACCAAATGTCGTGTATCAAATGTGGTCTACAAACTCGTCAGCTGAACTTATTCGCTTTACCTTCAGGTCGTAACCGGACTGTATTCATCCTTCTTTCCATTGTACCGTGCATGATGCACTTTGTAAATTGTTTGGTATAAATATAGCGCTCTTTTTCTTGTAAAACGATTTACATCGACGATTTACGCCGGAGACGAAGAATCAACGTGTGAAGTCCAAGTTCTTGCGTCCTGATTCCACTTGTAGCAGATGCTACGGTACTGCGGAACCAGTGACGGGTTCCTCTCCCGCAGCAAGCGAGCTGCTTTGAGTTAATTTCCCCCAGCCGAGTTAAACGCATCCAGTTCTCAGCCGCAAGGCCCCTCTTCGCCCGTTTCCTTTTTTCTTTATTTTATTGAGTTCAGAGCGACAAAACCAGTCGTCACACAAAACCACACCAAATGAACGCAAAAATCCTAGTGACGAATAACGAACGATCGTCGTGCACTGTCTAGATTATCAGAAGCTCTTCGGGAAAATGACCCCACCAAGAACGAATACACTCAAGCCTAGTGAAAATTGAAATTTTTCCCTGGACAGCAGAAAAAAAGGCGCGTTACCAGGTGTATATATCAACAAATATTAGCGAGATTAAACGATCACTACGGCCTGCCCCACTAACCAAATTTAAAGCCACAGCGGTTTACTTGAAAGGCAGTTTGTAAGGAAAATGAATGAACCGTTAAAGATGCTTAAAAACTTTTAATGTAATGTTGGCAAACATTTACATTTTGACATGTTTTTCATTCATCTCGTGTTGCCTCGAGCACGATGAGCTCGAATGATCCCACGAGTGCTTTATATAAGCCTTTGCTTTCTTCATCAATAATGTCGTGGTTTTCAATCATCTTCACAGCCAGCTAAGAGGAGCACGTCGCAGACTGGCTGTAGTCTTCGCTTTTTTGCACAGTCAAAGCAACGTTTGGTTATTGGTTTCTAGGGAAAAAATGAAAGTGTACATTTCTTAGTTGACTTTATTTGTAAATTTAAAACAGACTTCACACCTCGACTGTCTTACAGTGTACTGATTTTTCGCAAGACCATAGGCCATTTCCGAGTTGCCTTTTGCCTCAGTTTCAAAACGAGTCCTCGCGCCAACCATTCAAATGAAAATGACTGATTTGTATGAAAATGGCTGTGCAGGTGAAAGACATTTTCATATGAATGGTTCCGCACGGAGACTCGTTTTGAAACAGAGGCAAAGGGTAACCCGGAAATAGCCTATTCAAATGTGCGTCTTTGTTGCCTGATATACATGTATCACCCACCCCACCCACCCCCCCAACCCCTTACTACTACTAATGATGATGATAGAGAGTTACAACTGAACATGGTGAGTTTAAAGTGTTACCTAATCGTGTTATACATTCTTTGCTTTTTTGCCAACAAAACTCTCAAACCTGTGGAACACAGAACATAAACAAGAAGTTTACTTTCGCATACAGGTACGCAAACATACCTGTCTATTTTTAATCTGGCATTTCTTTTTGTGAGAGCTCTGTAATATTTTTTAAATCAGTAATGTTCATACGAACGAGACATCAATTTTATCTTCATTGCCCATCACAAGCCAAGAATAGCGTACATTTAAATTAACTACAAGCCTCGTCAAAATCCATGATCATTACAAATATTAAGTACAAAATACGGAATGCACTGTGTCAGTTCAAAGTGTTTTATCAATATTGTTCAGGGGTGGGGAGGGGCAAAATGTGCAAAAGTGCATGTCAACATCAGACTAGCAAATGTGCGACGTTGTAAAATTTAATCACGTACAAATTCTCAAAGCAGCAAGATGAAAAGGATACCATTATGACGAGGCTTGTACGTAGCAAATAACACATACAACCTGGAACAGGTCCTGCAAGATCACCCATAAGACATTTAGATGGCAGCTTACGACACATGCAATGTACCTGCCTTCAATTCCTTCTTGTTTATTCGCATATCCATGCTCATTTTCATCAATACACCCAGTTTGGTTGCCTTTGTTCTCGGGTGAACTTTTCTTACTGTCCCACTTCATTTCTTTTCCTATGTAACAACAGACGAATTACGCCAAATCAATAACAAAAGCACCACGCAACCACACATGCAAAACATCACAGTCTTACAAACAACTGCCTCAGTTTCAAAAGTGTACTTCAATAACAGTATTTTACAGTTACAGATTTAGCACACCAGTCAAGTTTAACCACTAAAACACATTAGCTATCAGAGATGCAAACTAAAAAAAATGAAATCTGAGAGACCGCAAATTTTGCATCAAGATACCTCTTCTATAAGCATTTTCCTTCATATCTGGGTGATTTAGTGACCTGTATGAGAGACCAGGATATTTTTTCTGTCTCTGGTGGACTCCCGGATAATCTGGGAGAGTTGGCATGCACATGTATGAGCTACATTTTGTATAGTTTAGAGCATAGTGTATCACAAGGCTGTTTCAGTTAATGCAGGTTAAACATTTTGATGTTTTGGTTTATCATCAGAAGACATTTTCACATTCCTCACAAGCAATCAGAACAGGTCTGTGAAATATCTCATCATATGACAAAACACCTCCTTGACAAAACTGTGTTACTCAGACACTACAGAGCAACCAGGGGTTATTTAACAAAACATTTACAAGTGTAATTTACAAGTGTAGCTATTGTTTACAGTTTCTAAAACAATAGCTACACACCTGTAAATTACACTTGTAAATGTTTTATTAAATTCACCCCAGTACACCCGATCATCAATCTTGAACTGACCTTTGAATCATAATGCAATCATAGTCAGGAACATTGCACCTTTCTTCCTATATGTTGACCATAAAATATTGATATCATGTTAGCACAGCAACACATTTGCACTTTAGGCACAGATATGTTAACACATAATAAACATGTAATCATGCAAAACATAATAAATCGCACAGGTCAATAATTCAAATAGGCTAAGTCTGCATGCAAGCCTAGTGGCCCATCAGGCCGGAGCTTATCCGGTTTCATGAAGCAACTGGGAATATTTCTACACCCCCTAAATGGGATGCTACTGTACACGTAGTCCATCATTGGGATGCCCACTGGAATAATATTTGCCAGTACTAATTTGATACACCTGGTTGGAGAGAGGCACTATGAGAGTATGTGTACATGTTAAGTGTCTTGCCCAAGGACACAACACAATGACCCTGGCCAGGGCTCGAACCTGGACCACATGATCCAGAGTCCAGCACACTAACCATTAGGCCACCGCACCTCCCAAACACCAGTAAAATTATTGCTGGATGTTTATAGAATCAAAAGAGACAAGCAGTGCCTTGATTTGTTTACTGTTATTAAGACGCTGTCTCTGACTAAAGGTTTTCAACAAAAGCATTCAGTCATATGCTTGTCTTTAAAACTTTCTTCATTGACAGCAATTGTACATGTATGAGAATAGTCAAAATATCTTGTTAAGATAAAGAATCAAGGTATACCTGAATGAGCGTCACAAACACTTGCTATTCCAGTGCACCGGATAACAAAATTGTTTTGAATCTGCAATACAATAGATATGTACTGTACTTTTAGATTGTTGTCAAGGTTGATAATTATCATCAACTCAAAACCATCACAAAGGATAACTTAGTCTAATAATTATCTCCAGTTGAATCTCTCATAGAAGTGAAAGTGACCATTTTAGTAAAGGTATCTATAAATGGGAAGTTAAAATTGTAGCGTTTGTATCTGACTGGGACCATGGTTCAGTGTTTGTTTACAACAGTTGTCTATTAGTGGTTGTTCAACTGAATTACATTAGGTAAAACAAACATCAATAGCCAGTCTGAAAATAAAGCCCACGTAAAATCTAAAAGAGCCTTCCATAGAACCACTTGCTGAAGACTAACGAAGTGTGAGATTTACATGCGATTACATTTATGTTAAAGATTACACCGTCTTGGCTCTCTTGGATAGAGATGCTGCAACATCACTGATACTATCAGAATTGAACTGTTGATCTACAGTTGAATCACTATAATTCGAACTTTCAAGGGAAAATCGAAAAAGGTTCGAATGATCAGGGTTTAAGTTATCAAGAGTAATTAGTAAGAAAATGGCCTGAAGGGGAATCGAAAAAGGTTCAAGTTAGTGGGTGGTACGAGTAATCAAGGGTTCGAGTTATTGGAATTCAACTATACCTCAACCCAACAGCTACAGTACATGTAACTACTTTGTGTTCATCTGTCAATGCTGTCTCAGAGAATAAGTTTTCAACATGCAATGTATACATTCTGTCATATGCTTGTCTAAACATACATTCCTCACCAACAGCAACAACAACAATTTAATGCATACATGTACCTCTGAGCAAAATACATGTACTTCACAACTTCAGGTATTTTCAACAGAATAGTCTTGTTACCTGACATACATGTATGCATTCACTGCAAGGAATTGAATGCAACTAACAGTCAACAATTTTTTTAAAATGCATATGTTCATTCTGAAAGAGTAGTGAAAGCAATACCTTATAGCCTTTTACTGTCATGCGATTAGGATCTTGTTTCAAACTTGCAACTTTTTATCCAGGATATTCTTGCTTTCTCTTCACCCAGCAAAGGATGCACACAAATAACAGGATTAGGTCTTGCAGTATGCATACATGCAAATGTACTTCTCATGAAGCAAATGTTCCTTCCATGTTGGATTATAAAACCAGCTACCACTCGGCATGGCACCAACAGTTAAAACATTACAAATGCCACAGGCTTGAATTCTGCAACAAAATGTACACAAATGTGTCTTCATTATTCCCTACCTTGTCAAACACTGTATGTTTACCTTTTGTAATTATACAATGATCCCAACTCCTCCCCCTCTCCCCAAAATGCAGCCTTTTCTGGTCAGCATGAAAAAATATTCATGTTCATGTAGGCTCAGTCAAATAAATCAAATATTTATTGAGTTTTTTAGCAAAATAACAGTCGAAATAACATACATGTAACTAATCTCTTAAACACTAAGGTCTCCCACCAATAATAGTAGTCTCTTCAAATAAACTACAGCAATCCACACAAAAATGAATGCTTTTTCTTTTCAAACCTTCCAACAAGAAACTCAAAGGAAACTGAGATTACTCTAGACAACAAAGTGGACTTTGTATCCTTGAACAAGAAGCAAACTTCAATGCATTTGAACTTGAACTAATTAAAACTATTCACTTTACCAAACCATTTGCATCATTGCAAAGTGTACATGTAGATGCTAAGGCTCTGATTACAGAAAAAAAAATGCTTCTGAAAATGGCAAAATCTCACATCCTGCCAAATAAACCATGTGTTCACATCAGACAATCACACAAGCATGTGGAATGGAGAGCGTGCTCTTAAATGACATGCAACCTCCCAGCCTGCAACACTGGGAGGTCTGTTTTGGCAAAGGTGGATACATCAAATTATTGAAAGGTTAAGTTATCAATAGCAAATTGGCATTTTACATTATAAACCTAAGTGTCAGGTAGCTTGGTTTGGTTATAGTACATGTAACCACTCAGACTACAGTCAGAGAATACTTTTCTCTTCAGCGCTTCTGTTGAAACTCAAAGCGAGCTGGGATTATTCTAGTCATCACAGTGGCATGGTTTGAAACAAATCTGCCATAAAGTTCTAAAAGTACCACAGGCGTCCCAAAGTCATGACTCTTGTGTCTCGAGTGGGGCATGACTATGTGAAGTGAACTTTGTTCTACAATTTAGGCTGTTGAGGATTTGAGCACAAGACATTGTTTGGAGTTTAAAATGATGTGGAATAAAAATGCTCAATGAAACAACAATTTCCTGCTGTAGTGAGGCATAAATCATTCTAATTGGAGTGGAAAAGATGAACTTTTTCCAAGTTGACCAGATGAAGAGAAAAATGAGCTATCCATCTTTACGTTGGTGGGGAAAATAAAGCAGTGGATTTAAATTTTGGCGTGAAAGTGGCCTTGGAAAACAGCTCTGTCTAAATGGCTCTGTCCAGCCTTGACTCCATCATATGAAGGCTACGACAAAATCCTCAAAGCCTCTTAAAAATAATGAAATAGCCCAAAAGGACAACAGAAAAAAGAAAAATGAGTACATTTTCTTTGGTTTATTGAAAAGGTAAATTTTATTTCGTTAAGTATTTTTATTTCATGTTGTTTTAAACACCATACAATGTCTTAAAGAGCACTCAAATTCTCAATGGCCTAAATTGTAACACAACACAGCACACTTCATGTAGTCACCTCCCAATCGATACACTTACATAAATCATCAACATTCAATCCTTCAATCGTGAGTTTAGGGCTCCTGTGAAACTACATGTACAGGTAAATAAAACCATTACTTACAGCCGTTATTACCTAAATGTGTATTCAAGATCCGCGAAACAATTTTAAGCATTATCAAGCAGTGCTCTCACTAGAATGCGGGACCTGGGTACCAGCACCAGGATACACAAGAATCAGTACCTGCCTACTTTCAAACTGAACTTAAATAATTCACTTCAAGTATTAATTTCTGCCCACCTACTCTACTACACATAAAGTAGGTGTCCTCCTCCTTCAAAACATGAAACCCCTTGGGTAAGCAAGAATTTTTGTTTTCCCCATCGCCATAATGAATGTTTAGTTAATAGATCAGCAAAACTTTCCCAGTGCCAGCATTTCGGTACTGTGGTTTTGAACACTGCAGTTGTCTGTTTCTATCTGTTGACCTTATTGTAAACTTGAGTAAATATAATATAATCTAATGCTAACCTGTACATCATGGGGTAGCCTGTATTTTTATTGGTTCTTGCAGTACACTGTATATGTACTGAGAATCATGAGCCACATGTTTCTTGCAATGCATGTTGGATTATTAAGCCAGCAACCACTCTACAGGACAGCACTACATGTACATGTAAATGCCCATAACCACTGCAAATGCCACTGGCTCAGTTGCTGCAAGAAAATAATGTGGACATTTAAAAAATGTACTTTCATTTTTCCCTAACTAATGATACAATGTGCAGTGTCCTTTGGTCCAGGGCCAACCGACAATTTCAAATAGCAAAGGATAAAAGTTTATACAAATAATGACAACTTCATGGTGATATTCACCAAAGTAAGTTAGATCAACTCAAGGGCAATAGACTCTCGCATTTGGGCTACATTCATATAAGCTTAATCTTAACCTCAACCAAGCAATTAACAATTAGCTGAAGCAAAAATGATCCACTCAGACAGAGAAACAGAGAATGCTTTTTTCTTCAGCATTTCCATTGAGAAACTCAAAGCGAGCTGGGATTATTCTAGTCATCATAGTGGATTTTAGATTTTATAACCCTTAACAAGCAGCAAACTTTCAATGCAGTAAAATAAGTAAGATTAGGTAAAAAGAACTTTTAAAGATAGAAAATATAAGCTTACATTTGTCATGATTACGAACAAACACCGCGAGCAACGTGCTATAACCAATTCAGATCAATTTAGCCTTCGCGAGAAGTTTCTTTACTTGATTTTTGTATCGAAACGTAATCGTTCGTTTTACCAAACTATTTAGAAGCTAAGGATACGATTACGGGCAAAAACTAACGAAAATACCTCTTTTAAAACGGCGAACCTTCTTCTCGGCTCCTTCACACAAACCCCCGTGTAAAACCATGTGCTCGCACAAGACGATCGCACAGACATATGGGATTTGTAACAGCTTTCGGTCTCATGGCATGCTGGGGGAATGCGCCGCTACAGTCCGGGACTGGGGACAAAAATAACAGGGACGAATATACCTGTATTTTTAATACCCAAGATCGCGCTGAAGGGAGTCCGGCATCTGCTCCAGGCGTTCGGCTATTGGTGACTAGCCTGTGAACAGGCTCTCCGGTCGAGGAAGGGGCGAAATGAAAGGAAGGGGTGGGGGTTGAGGAAAAGGCGGGGGGAGAGTGAGCCTGCTCGCAGGCCAGTTGGTGGCCCCCTTCGCATGTGAGGCTTACACCAAGTACAACTCCTAATTATTTTGCATGTTTACAGCCGCAGCCTCGTTATTTTACACTGCATCAGACTCTAGACCATGACTGTTTTATATCCAGTCTGTAGTCGGTAGTTCGTGTTTTATACTGAGACTGGCGCTGGCTGGCTGGCTGAGGTTACTAATCGAACCAAATCGAACACAATCACGCAATCCACCGTACGCAAAAAGATGGCGACTGGTACATTTACCTATAATGCTTAGCGCGCGAAAACCGTCAAAACGCTCATGAAAACGGACAGAAAAGTTCTATAACCCTGGACAGAAGCATATCATCCAGAAAAGGTGATATGCTTCTACCCTGGAACAATGTTGTTAATACGGAGAGGAATTTCGCAAAAATATAGCTTTCTATGTGCCACATGGGCTGTGTTTAATAAGTTCGCAAGGTATTGTGGTCAACGGTACCGCTGCCATCTTTTTTCTTACGGAGGATTGGCTTCGATTTAGTTAGGTAATCGAACACAATCAAACTATCTCAGAAAATTTTGAGGAATCGGACGCAATCGTCCGTTCGATTGCGTTCGATCAAGTTCAATTTATTCGTAATTTTTAGGCCGGGTTTTTGCAATAAGTTATCATATCGTATCGCAAATAACTTAGAAATCATTTTTTATAGCTTTGTTTCAGATTATTGCATTTTGCTCGGGTTATAGTGCGCAGCTGGTGGTTTTGTTGGGGAGCGCTCGAACGAGCGAGCGAGCGAAAACTAACGGGGAGGGGAATGGGAGGAGGCGATTCTCCCCAGTAATTTCAGACGCGTGCTTTCTCACGAAATTGCCAGCAACGCAGACTACTCGGGACTTCGTAGGTTGATAAAAACAAATCAAAACGGAATGGAACTACAGTGAAGTAAGTTTAATTTTCTATTGTCCGTTAACATGGTTAAACATTTTTTTTTTCGATTTTACAGTCGGTTTATTCTTTCATTGCTAAAATCAATGTGTTTTTAATGCCAAAGCTCACATCAATTAAGATATTACTTGTAAATCACTCATTCGAAGCTGTTGCTTAGACAGACTGTTCCATTATCTGGTGGTATTTTCGGTGAAATTCAGATTTTTCGATTGTGTTCGATTGAGTTCGATTGGGTTCGATTAGTTTCGAAATCGAATGCAATCGAACTCTCTCAAAAATGTTTTTTGGTTCGATTGCGTTTGACTATCAAACTAATCGAACCCAATCGTTTGATTAAGTTCGTTAAGTTCGACTATCGAACAGTTCGATTAGCAAAGTCGGGGGCGAAGGCGAAGAAATTCAAGAAAAATACAACGTGAGTTCATTATGTGCATGCTCGCTGTACTTATAACAAGAGACGTCATAATCGTACATCATGTTCATGTTACAAATTCATGCAGTAATACGTCTGCTGTGACATCACAGAATATTTGATAACATACGAAAATGAGCCATTTTTCGAGGAAAAATCGCCCGCGAAAGCTTTTTACATTCTATTTATCTATTTTACCTTGATATCTTTTAACAGTGTTACACAAATTACCTTTTTTAGACAGTGTGTGCTCCCGAGAGATATATATCCCTCTTACGGTTCTAAAATAAATGTTACATCGGTCTAGTACATGTAAAAGTAAAACTTTCTAAAGTTTTAACCCTTATTAACAAATGGTACATCTAATAATGGCTTGCAACAGCCAGAAACTCATAAGGAGTTGTTCAACCCTTATGGGTTTCTGCAACAGCTAAATAAGATTCCCAGCATCGAAATGTGATTACAACTCCTCGACATTGACTGAGCAACATCGCTTAACTTCTTAAGTTGGCGAGTAAGACTGTTATCTAACGCATTTATAACGCTGTACCTCCAGTTTTGCTTTAATGTGAGAACTGCTATTGAATTGCATTATAACTGAATACAACAATAAACCGATCTACAGTCGACTTACTGTCATACTTAGCAAGAAACAACATTGCATACACTTAAAACCATAAGAATACCACTAATAGCTTTCCAACCCTGCATTTATGATGTTTAGCCAGGTGAATTGGATCTCATAGATTGTCAATCTTATTTTTACTGAAAATTACAAGCAGCTTGTTGCTGCTATAATTATAGTATTGCAAATTTTTTAAACAATTGTAATACTATTTATCCCGTAGGGCACATATATTTACATGTAAAATAAAAGCCAAATATATGGACGGTGCATATAATTCACTTCGATACTAACACCATTTCATGTCCACAAGTAACGTAATTAAAAAAATAATGTCAGGCTTCCTTTTTTATCGAATCCGAAAAAATCATAATAATAATTATAATTATTATTTTCTTTTTTGCCCAAGGTAAAGAGAGCGAAGTTAATTATCTAACTCTAACTTTTAGCCAGTAACAATACGTCTAGCTGAACTGAGACAAGGGGCTACAATGTGAAAACCACCCTGAAACAGTTTCAGCAGAGTTCCTCTTGTGTCAATCGAAATCGATGTTCCAATAAGTTCAGAAAGTGAACTTCAAAGTGTAATAAATTCTCAATTCGGCTTCAGTTTCTTCCTTATTTCTGGGTACGAAGCTGTACGCTTTGCCGATGACTTAAGGGTCTCCATTTGATAACAGGCTACAATCCCTTCTCTGATGTATTCTTTGATCAAGTTGTAAGACAGTTCCCCACCTTGACTTCTGTCAATCTTCTCTCCAACTACAACAGTCTTCACACCACTGAGCTTGATCATTGGTGCACATTCATCGCACGGCGGCTTTGTAACAAACAGGACTCCATCTGTCAAATCCTTGCTGTTTCGCACAAGGAGAGCGTTTTGTTCGGCATGGATGACATAAGGGAACTTTGTTTCGAGTGCATCATCACCGTCAGAGGCTCGTGGAAATTCACCATACAACGCCTTAGACGGAAAGCCATTCCAGCCAAGAGTTACAATATCTGGACCTCTGCCCTTTATGATGACAGCTCCAACACCAGTCTTAGGGTCATCTGTCTGCCTGGCGAGCATTTTGGCAAAAATCATCAGGTGGTACGCCATGTGGAAGTCAGGGTAATCCGCGGCATCGCCATCATGTATCACACCGGAATCACCTGTAAGCTTCACCTTTCTAAATGCAACACCCTTGTCCATCGGTGCCTTGACAACTGCGATCCATTTCATTAGTGATTTAAAATCACTTTGAACCTGAGACTTCATTCTGATATCCAGGCATGGCCAAGGAAGACATTTTTGGGCCCGTTCGATCCATTTGGCGCTCCACCATTTTTCGAAAAGTGCGTCACGGCAAATGCCGACATCATATGGCGTTATTTCTTCTGGAAGGGTCTTCTCGTCCTTCGTCAAAACCCTTTCTTCGACGCAAGGGACGAAAACTGACTGACCCACGGGACTGACTTTGAAGAGATTATCCGCTCTTGCCAACTCTCCCTCGTTTTCTGATTCCGGCTCTATCGGCAGATAGAATACACGAGAAACTCTGGACTGTACGAGAAGCTTTGCGCAAAGGGAACAAGGTTTCCGGGAAACGAAGACTTTGCAACCCTGTAGTTTGCCACAATGGTTGACCATAACACGGGCGACTCCATGGACCCCATCGCGACTGCAGTCGGCGGCCAGTACTCGATCTGTTGGCAAAACGAACACTACTCCGACTTTCTTGAATTTCCTTGAGTTGCCAGCATTCGGGCATGGGAACCTTTCCATCCAAAGCGCTAATACCATGTAAAGGTTTTCTTTCGTTATTCTAGTCTCCCGCTTTTCGCAGTCGCTTCCTTTCATGATCAATCCGCCTTCGGAAGAGGTTTGTTGTGCACCAGTTGACTCCGTTCGTTCATTTACGCATCCTCTTTCTTCCTCCATGATATGATTTGAAAACTGTACGGTGCAGATGACTGAACTGAGCTGAAATACAACAAGCTGACTATTTAAAGGCCATTTAAACAATCCTGCATACCTTACACTTGCGGGGTTTTTTCCCTTCCGTCATGCGTGGTATTTTGTTTTGCGCTCAAACAGTTCAAAGTCTGTTGTCTTCTCGATAATTTAGCAAACTCAGCTCGGGAAATCCCGGCCACGAAAATCAGAGGCCTTGTAAACCGAAGCTTAAGTGATGTTGTTTCGCGTTTTCCTTTCAAAAGATATTATTGGAAGCCACATATAGATAAGCCGACCCGTTTCCAGGAATTGTCATTACGTCATACTTTTCTTAGTATGTTATCTTCGCTCGTAAGCATTATGTTTTACTCATTTGCAAGTAAATATGAATGCTCTCAATGTTGTTACTTGGGAATGTGAAAAGTGTGGAGATCCTCAGAATCTTATGAAATGAAAGTGTTCGTGTTTGCCAGAGACAGATGACCGTCTCCCGTTCGCGGGTTAGCAGGAAATGACAAGGGGTTTCCCCCTCCCTTCATAGTTTTGTGTTGGATAATTTGATGATGAACTTTTATTTTTGATTCCGTCATTAAATATGTATTCGTATTTTTCTTAGAGACGTTGAAAGTCTGGAATTCAGCAGAATTGATGCAAAAGCATTTTCAGTTCATGCAATCCAGTGTTAAATGATATCCATAGCACCGAGTAGCGAACTGCAGCCAGCATTATTCTGACATTTACCCACAACCAGCTTTTTTAATACAATGCCGGAACTTAGTGAATTAGCCGACTCTAAAGACGAAATCACCATTATACCTTTATATATCTCTTTGTTAAAGGGAATATTTGTCCCAGTGAGCTCAATACAGATAATGCAAGACTAAACTGATCGTCTGACAACTGGGGAGGTTGTTATTGGATTCCTACTCAAAATTCGAGGCCGATATCAGACTTCGTAAGACTCAGTTTCCTAGCAACGTGCCCAGAATAGAAAGACAACTTGGGTCGTTTAAACTACTTGCAGGATTTCAGGCTCATACAGTCGATGACCACGAACGTCTTTGAGTCCGTTGCAAAGTGTTTTTACTTAATCACAGTGACAGTGCGTGTCCTGCTAATTTAAGTTACCTCCGGACCTTGGCTGTTCAGCCCAAGTCGGCTGCAAGAACAACCGAGAAAGTATTGCTTCAGCGTCGAACGAAAGTCAAAAAACTCAACCGCTTTAGAAACGCTAGGAAGTCGAGGATCCCAAATTATAGTTGACTTGAAGAGTAAACTTGTTCACCTGCTAGATGCTGAAAGAAAAGCACTTGGATAGATTGGAACTCTTCTGTTCTTATTCAAATTAGCAAACTCATAAACAAAGATTTGTGTAGCAATTTTCATTGGATCCCCAAGTTATAGCTCATCTAAAAGGGTACTGATTAACGACCTATCCGGGATTAATCCCAAATGGGTTGTTTCGAGCAACAGGGCCTGGTCGGTTGCAACGGTGTACTGCTACAAAATTGAATGGGTTATTTGAATTATAGACCAATTTAACACTTGTGATCCTAGTAATGTCCTTTCATGTCCCAAACTTTTAAGATTTTTCTCCAACAGAATAAGTGCAAGGTACGTTGCTTCCAAAACAGATTCTCGTGTTCGACTTCTTTCTGACATCACATAGCCCGAATCTCTTTATGTATTTTATTTGTGAAAGGGTGCGAGAGAAACTGCCGTTGTGAAAGGACTTGGAAATGCGACATAGCGGTTGCCCACTACCTCTCAGAACGAGTTACTTCATTGCTTCTTAAAACAATGCCCCTTGCCTTGCGTAACAATAGAGGTAGTATTTACAACAGGCGGATGAAAATAGATCTTCGAACGCATGGTCTGGAGCCAATGTCGAAACTGAGAGTGGGACTGGGGAGAGACGATCGGCGCTTCGCGCCTTCAATACGCGACTGTTAACGATTTTAGAGAAAAAGGATTTTTTTGCAGTCGTATCATTCACTGGCTATTAGACATCCTAATATATATATTATTGTTGAAGGTTTTTAGCTCGATAGCAGCCGATGTCTTGAAGATAGACCATTTTGAATTTCAGAATTTCATGCCACACGACATCAAGATGGCCGCCAGAAGGCTGTCACGTATGCTTAAAAAAATGAATCATCCTGTGATTTTTAACAATCTGAACAGTTAAGGTTTTGCGAGAAGTGTTTATAGCAGAAGTGAATTCGAGATATTTTCATTGATTTCCAGCTGCCATGTTGGTGCCCATCTGGATGGACACCAACATGGCGTTTCCATACTGTGCTCTGTAAATTTGTGTGAAACATTTTGACCGATAACTCGAGTACATAATACCGTACAAACCCGAGACTTGGACAAACAGAATATCTGGTAATTGTCTACAACCTATAATATTCCTCGGTTTTGGTAGTTTTGGATTTAATTTTTGGTGACGTGAAAGTGAAAACCAGCAACAGTTCTCTGACACCAAGACTTTTGGCATGGATCAAATACTTACATGTATGCCTATAGAGACGAATTTCTCAAGCTACCTTTTCCAACAAAAGCCTCTCGCATCTGGGCTACCTTCATACAAGCTTAATCTTAATCTTAACCAAGCAAAGCAAAAATGATCCACTCAGACAGAGATACAGAGAATGCTTTTTTCTTCAGCATTTCCATTGAGAAACTCAAAGCGAGCTGGGATTATTCTAGTCATCATAGTGGATTTTAGATTTTATAACCCTTAACAAGCAGCAAACTTTAAATGCAGTGAAATAAGTAAGATTAGGTAAAAGCAACTTTTAAAGCTAAAATATAAGACTTACATTTGTCGTGATCATGAACAAACGCAGCGAGCAACGTGCTCTAACCAATTTAGATCAATTTAGCCTCCGCAAAAAAATTTCTTTAGTTGCTTGTTGCATCGAAACGTAATCATTCGTTTTCCAAACTATTTAGATGCTAAGGATATGATTACGGGCAAAAACTAACGAAAATACCTCTTTTAAAGCGGCAAACTTTCTTCCCCGCTCCATCCCACATCCATCGTCGTGTGAAATCATGCGCTCGCATAAGACGATCGCACAGACATTTGAAACAGCTTTCGGTCTCATGGCATGCTGGGGGAATGCGCCGCTACAGTCCGGACTGCAAGGACTGGGTACAAAAATCAAGATCGCGCTGAAGGGAACCCGGCATCTGTTCCAGGCGTTCGGTTGGTGACTATCGACTAGCCTGTGAACAGGCTCTCCGGTCGAGGAAGGGACGAAAAGGAAGGAGGGGATGGGGGATGGAGAAAGGGCGGGGGAGAGTGAGCCTGTTTGCAGGCCAGTTGGTGACACCCTTCGCGTGTGAGGCTTACGCCAAGCACAACCCCTACATATTTTGCAAACGCTTGATCTCCTAGATTTCATGTGTACAATTTCAGGTTCTTTATTTTCCACCAGGCTGCGTCAGACTCTAGACCATGACTGTTGTTATATTCAGTCTGTGGTCCACAGTTCGTGCTTTATACAGACTGGCGCTGGCTGGCTCGTTGGCTGACTGACGTTACTAATAGAACCAAATCGAAAGCAGTCACGCGATTGGGTTCGATTTAGTTCGGTAATCGAACACAATAGAACTGTCAAAGAAAGTTTTGAGCAATCGAACGCAATAGTCCGTTCGATTACGCTCGATCAAGTTCAATTTATTCATAATTTTTAGGCCGGATTTTTGCAATAAGTTATCTTATCGTATTGCAAATAACTTAGAAATCATTTTTTATAGCTTTGTTTCAGATTATTGCATTTTGCTCGGGTTATAGTGCGCAGCTGGTAGTTTTGTTGGGGAGCGCTCGAGCAAGCGAGCGAGCAAGCGGCAAGGCCGCGAAAACCAGTGGCAAAGTCGCGAGGGGAATGGGAGGAGTCGATTCTTTCTCACGAAATTGCCAGCAACGCAGACTACTCGGGACTCCGTAGGTTGATAAAAAGAAATCATAAAACGGAATGGAACTACAGTGAAGTAAGATTAATTTTCTATTGTCTGTTGAACATTATTTTTCGGGATTTGTTTTTTCGATTTTACAGTCGGTTTATTCTTTCATTGCTAAAATCAATGTGTTTTCCATGCCAAAGGTTACATCAATAAAGATATTACTTGTAAATCATTCATTCGTAACTGTTGCTTTGACAGACTGTTTAATTTAGATTTTTCGATTGTGATCGCTTAAGTTCGTTTGGGTTCGATTAGTTCCTAAATCGAACGCAGTCGAACTCTCTCACACAAATTTTTGGTTCGATTGTTCCATCGTTCGATTAAGTTCCGCGATTGAGTTCGACTACCGAACAGTTCGATTAGTAACGTCGGGAGCGAAGGCGAAGAAATTTCAAGAAAAATAAAACGTGAGTTAATCATGTGCTCGCTGTATTTACAACAATAAACGTCATAATCGTGCATCATGTTATAAATTCAGTAAAACGTCTGCTGTGACATATCAAAGAATACTTGATAATATACGAAAATGAGCCATTTTTCGAAGAAAAATCGTCTACGAAAGCTTTTTACATTCTATTTATCTATTTTACCTTGATATCTTTTAACAGTGTTACACAAATTACCTTTTTTAGGCAGTGTGCTCCCAAGAGATATATATCCCTCTTAGGGTTCTAAAATAAATGTTACATCGGTCTAATAAAAGTAAAACTTTCTCAGTTTACAACCCTTATTAACAAATGGTACATCCAAAAATGGCTTGCAACAGCTAAATTAGATTCCCAGCATCGAAATATGATTACAACTCCTCGACATTGACTGAGCAACGTCGCTTATCTTCTTAAGTTCCTGAGTAAGACAGTTATGTAACGCATTTATAACGCTGTAACTCCGGTTTTGCTTCAATATGAGAACTGCTTTTCAATAGCATTATACTTCAATACAACCATGAACCGATTCACAGTCGACTTACTGTCATACAGCTTAGCAAAAAACAACATTGCATGCATTTAAAACCATAAGAATAGCACTAATAGCTTTCCATGCCTGCATTTATGATGTTTAGCTGGGTGAATTGGATCTCATAGATTGTCAATCTTATTTTTACTGAAAATTACAAGCGGCTTGTTGCTGCTATATGGTACTTTACATTTTTAAACAACTGTAATACTATTTATCCCGTAGGGCACATATATTTACATGTAAAATAAAAGCCAAATATATGGACGGTGCATATAATTCACTTCGATACTAACACCATTTCACTTGCACAAGTAACGTAATTAAAAAAATAATGTCAGGCTTCCTTTTTTATCGAATCCGACAAAATAATAATAATAATTATAATAATTATAATTATTATTTTCTTTTTTACCCAAGGTAAAGAGAGCGAAGTTAATTACCTAACTCGTAACAATACGTCTAGCTGAAAGACAAGGGGTTACAATGTGAAAACCACCCTGAAACAGTTTCAGCAGATTTCTTATTGTGTCAATCGAAATCCATATTCCAATAGGTTCAGAAAGTGAACTTCAAAGTGTAATAAATTCTCAATTCGGCTTCAGTTTCTTCCTTATTTCTGGGTACGAAGCTGTACGCTTTGCCGATGTCTTAACGGTCTCCATTTGATAACAGGCTACAATCCCTTCTCTGATGTATTCTTTGATCAAGTTGTAAGACAGTTCCCCTCCCTGACTTCTGTCTATCTTCTCTCCAACTACAACAGTCTTCACACCACTGAGCTTGATCATAGGTGCACATTCATCGCACGGCGGCTTTGTAACAAACAGGACTCCATCTGTCAAATCCTTGCTGTTTCGCACAAGGAGAGCGTTTTGTTCGGCATGGATGACATAAGGGAACTTTGTTTCGAGTGCATCATCACCGTCAGAGGCTCGTGGAAATTCACCATACAACGCTTTGGATGGAAAGCCATTCCAGCCAAGAGTTACAATATCTGGATCTTTGCCCTTTATGATGACAGCTCCAACACCAGTCTTAGGGTCATCTGTCTGCCTGGCGAGCATTTTGGCAAAAATCATCATGTGGCAAGCCATGTCAAAGTCAGGGTAATCCTCGGCATCGCGATCATGTATCACACCAGAATCATCCGTAAGCTTCACCTTTCTGAATGCAACACCCTTGTCCATCGGTGCCTTGACAACTGCGATCCATTTCATTAGTGATTTAAAATCACTTTGAACCTGAGACTTCATTCTGATATCCAGGCATGGCCAAGGAAGACATTTTTGCGCCCGTTCGATCCATTTGGCGCTCCACCATTTTTCGAAAAGTGCGTCACGGCAAATGCCGACATCATATGGCGTTATCTCTTCTGGAAGCGTCTTCTCGTCCTTCGTCAAAACCCTTTCTTCGACACAAGGGACGAAAACTGACTGACCTACCGGACTGACTTTGAAGAGATTATCAGCTCTTGCCAACTCTCCCTCATTTTCTGATTCCGGCTCTATCGGCAGATAGAATACACGAGAAACTCTGGACTGTACGAGAAGCTTTGCGCAAAGGGAACAAGGTTTCCGGGAAACGAAGACTTTGCAACCCTCAAGTTTGCTAGAATGGTTGACCATTACACGGGCGACTCCATGGACCCCATCGCGACTGCAGTCGGCGGCCAGTACTCGATCTGTTGGCAAAACGAACACCACTCCGACTTTCTTGAATTTCTTAGAGTTGCAAGCATTCGGACATGGGAACCTTTCCATCCAAAGCGCTAATACCATGTAAAGGTTTTCTTTCGTTATTCTAGTCTCCCGCTTTTCACAGTCGCTTCCTTTCATGATCAATCCGCCTTCGGAAGAGGTTTGTTGTAAACCAGTTGACTCCTTCCGTTCATTTACGCATCCTCTTTCTTCCTCCATGATATGATTTGAAAACTGTACGGTGCAGATGACTGAACTGAGCTGAAATACAACAAGCTGACTATTTAAAGGCCATTTAAACAATCCTGCATACTTTAAACTTGCGGGGTTTTTCCCTTTTGTCATGCGTAGGATTTTTGTTTTGCGACAAATTGGCTAAACAGTTCTCATCCTGTTGTCTTCTTGACAATTTTCGGAACAATTTATCAAACTCAGCTAAGGAAATCCTGGCCACGAAAATCAGAGGCCTTTTACACCATAGTTTAAGTGATATTGTTTTGCGTTTTCCTTTCAAAAGATACTATTGCAAGCCACAGATAGATATGGCCGACCAGTTTCTCGGAATTGTGATTACGTCATACTTTTCTTAGTATTGTTATCTTCCTAAGCATTATGTTTTAGCCATTAAATTTATAATTAAATTTCATTTTTTTAATTCATTCATTTAATTTATTTCATTTTCATTTAAATATGAATGCTCTCAGTGTTGTTACTTGCGAATGTGAAAAGTGTGGAGATCCTCAGACTGCTTTGAAATGAAAATTTCGTGTTTGCCAGAGACAGATGACCGTCTCGCGGGTAAGCGGGAAATGTCAAGGGGGTTTCCCCTTCCTTCATAATTGTACGTTGGATAATCTGATGATAAACTTTTATTTTCGATTCTCGCTTTAAATACGTATTCGAATTTTTCTTAGAAATGTCGGAAGTCTGGAATTCGGCAGAATTGTTGCGAAAGCATTTTTAGGTCATGTAATTCAGTGTTAAATAATATCCATAGCACCGAACAGCGAACTGCAGCCGGCATTATTCTGACATTTGACGACAACCAGTTTTTTAATACAATGCCGGAACTTAGTGAATTAGTTGACTCTAAAGTCTAAGGAATATTTTGGGATATTTTTCCCAGTAAGCTGAATACAGATGATGCAAGACTAAAACTGATCGTCTGACAACTGGGGAGGTTGTTATTGGATTCCTACTCAAAATTCGAGGCCGAGTTCTCGAGAGTCCAGACTTCCGAGTAAATTCATACATGGACCAGACAAAATCGAACTTCTTAGGCAAGACTTGAAACTTCAATTTCGCTCTTAGTATAGTTAACCCTTGGCAAGTATGCAAACATGCTGTATTTTTTCCTACAAACGGTTTTGCTTTTCTGAGAAAAGCGACATTTTCGATTTCATCTCCAGATTTGAAATGACGCAAAATTGGGTTGAAAATCACCCATTTTCATTCGATTCGCATGGTAATTTTTCCCGTGTGCCATATCTCGAAATTCCATAAAATTAAGGATTTAAGCTATTGAAGGATAGGTCTTTTAAATTATGTAGAGGCTACTTTGGGCAAATGATTCTGCACTCTCAAAAAAATTATTCAAAATCTTATACAAATTAAAAGACACAAAATCACGCCATCTGTCGATTGCGTGACGAAAAGTATTGCCACTGTACACATGTGTGTACATTCTAGCATCCAATAAAAATTACTTCATTTCGAAACATCAGCATCTCCAAAGTGTAAAAGAACATAAATGTGTTTACCTTTTTCGCTTAGTAACATCGGCATATCCTTAGCTTGGAAAGTATTTGAAACCTTTCATATCTCAACTGCATTCTCAACTCGTGTCTGAATTTGACGAAATTAAAGTTGTCGTCTGTTAGGTTATATCAGAATTTTGCTTCTTGTATCTTACGATTTCGTCAGCTTTCAGGTTGCAATCGGTGAACTGTAAACCACACTGGAGTATCCGTTGGAATCCGTTGGATGAGAGCTTCTTCTGTTCTGTGTTAGTTATTTGTACGTGACAAAGTTTAGTACATGGGGGTAGGGTGGGGAATTCCACTGAAGGGCACACAAGTAGGGCTAGGGGAAAATTCGAAAATAAACCAGAAAAGCTGCCAGCCTTTTCATTTTGATATTTTTCCTTGTACTTTAATTATAGAAAAAGAAGTTATAAACAGCAATGCACAACACTCCTCGGACAAACTTTTATCAGCCCGCGTGACGTTCGAATCAAGCTGTTTTCCCTTACTTATAAAATGTTTGCTGACGAGCAAAATAAGCGAGAGAAATGTGAATGTTATTACGATATTTGTTGTTACTGTTTAACACTGACAGACAAACAAGGCTCTCCTTTTCCAGATAAAAGAAGAAATGATACATTTGAGTCACGATTTGTTTCTTCAAAATTCTAACAAAATAAACAGTAATAATCTTTAAAGTTATAACAAGGAAATATACAGTATTAAAAGCAGTACTAAAAGCATCCCAGGACACCAGTTGGCCTGTCTAATAAATGAAACAAAAAATGAAATATACATGTAAACAACGTTACTTAGCAACCTATCTCTGTTAGTAATATGGAGAAATTTGATTGCCCTTAGAGAGGCTTACAAGTCATTTTATACATAGTACAATATGGTATCATAAGTTACTGAGTTTCCTGGCATTTGCAACCCATGACGTGGTTTGTTAGCAGATCGATGTATGGCTTCGTTCTCTTAACATTGACACTTGAAGTATCGAGTCCAATTGAAGAGGAGATGTCTTGTTACATATTGTTGGAAAATTTTGAAAGGTTTGAGTTTTTGACAAGCTCACAGATGATACGAGCACCGGATTAATATAGAAAAACAAAGTTTTGGGTGACGTATTTCTTAGCAACGGTTTGAGTGACACATGATTTGCACCAATGCCCGGCACTGCTATTTCTTCAAAGAAAAGTGCCGACTTTCTCTCGCCCCGCTCCCCCTCCCCTCCCCACCCCAACCTGTGTGAAGCACACGACAGCCGACCTAACAATTGTAATGTTTGATTTACACACCACTAAACCAACAGTTATCTTGTCAGTTCAGTGTTTGTTTGTAAGCCACTTTGTACTCCTTCCAAAAAAATATCCGTTACTACAATTTTTGGAGCCTTTTTATTTTTACTGACTTCCCCTCCCTCCCATGAAAAAGGTTTGATTTCAAAGTGTCAGAACTATGATGAAAATGAGTGGTTCTCCTTAAGGTCGCGCAGGACTCTTGCTCTCATTGTGTATGTACTCATTTAAAGAGTATGCACGAACTGCAACGACTGAGGACGACAACAATTGAAACATTCATGAACACATATCTCTTAAGTTCTTTGTATACGAAATTACACGTTATTGGCCGTTTTTATACTAGAGACGCGTTACCCGTCTGGACGAGCTTCGGCAAACATTTTGTAATTCGTCCGGTTATCCGTCTCTAGTATAAAGACGGGCACAAGACGCGTTACCCGTCTAGACGAGCTACTTTTCGAAACCCGTCTTGAACGACGAATTTCGAAAAGTAGCTCATCTAGACGGGTAACGCGTCTTGTGCCCGTCTTTATACTAGAGACGGATAACCGGAAGAATTACAAAATGTTTGCCGATGCTCGTCCAGACGGGTAACGCGTCTCTAGTATAAAAACGGCCATTGTTTTCAGCTTTGAATCCGGTGTGCTAGAACATAGCGAATTATATAATCAGATTCACGGCATTCATGGTTGTAAACAAAGACTCGGAAGGTTTTCGGGAGCCTTAAAACCTGCACATTCTCCGCCAATATAGAATTTCAGGAATTAATTCGCGAGGAACATAAACTTGGTGTACCCTATTGTGTTCTGGCAAAAGCGAATTTTAAAACTTACATTTCAAAAAAAAGATAGCGCATTTCAAAGTTTAGATTTCACGTTTTTAATCTCTACGGAACCGATAACTTCTGGCAGTTTTTGAATTCGAGAATTTCGTTCTTGCCAGAACACAAAAAAGGTTATGATTTATCACTGCGTTATATAGTGCGCTATTCCGGCTGAAAACTTGGACACAAAATCGCATCATCTGCAGTATAACTTTAATAGTGTGTAGCATCACACTAACGGTGATCTGCCAGTAAAACGACAATCATCATGCAATTCTATTATTGCCTTAGGGGAATCGATGTTCAGAATCAGAGAATTACAGCTTTACAAGACAACACTCCTTCAAGAAATTTTGCTAATGAATTTGTTAATGAGCAAGGGTCCGGCGCGACCTTAATTAGTAATATTTAACGCTGTTTATACAAGTTTCTTGAAACAAAAAGCTCAGTTCTAAGGCCTGTCACAGGACAGATAAATAAAAAGCAAATGTCATTTTTTCAAAACAGATAAAAGGTTTTTTTTGTTTGAATTTCCGAAATTTTAGCCCGCAGGTTGAAGACAAGTTATACCGACATTGATCACATGTTCGGTTCTCAATAGCAACAGCATAATAGAAACCATAACGTCCACCATTTAAAAAGGAAATTGGTGACGTAGAAACCCTTTCTTTCATTTGCTTTGTTTAATTATATAAGTAAGGCTGATGACGCCGGCGGGAAATGTGGTATAGACTTTTACTGACAAAATTAACATTATCAATTTTCACTTTCAAAACTGTCTAATTGATGTATATTTGTTTTCCCTCATGCCTCAATTTGTCAAAATTCATGCCAGGTAAGTCGTTTCTCATGAAATTTATCGAAAGAACAAAATTACGGAAAATTGCAGGTTTTAAAAGAAAAAACCCAAGGGAAAAAATGTTAAATTTGGCATCCTTGTGTTCACTTCAAATTAAAAGTTTTCAAATTTGCATGTTGTACAAAGGCGTCGATCAAAGATATAAAATTGACCCACCTGCATTTTGTTTGTACTGTCGTCATGGGAAGCTCACTAAATGTGATGAATATTCGTAGTCACTTCACCATCTGCGACCAGAATTCGGTTAATATTCATTGCCTTAAGCATTATCTTCTCGTGTTGCCCGCACATTAAGGAAAAATCTTTGATCGCATCTCAGTTTTCCAAGAATGACCCCAATCTTGACTGTAATGCTGTGGAAAGTCGCCGTTTTGTTGAAGGTGAGTTTTTTTATAGATTCACTTGCAAGGATTGGCTGCTTCTGTAAGCCATGAGGTGTTAACATCACGAATCGTATTTCATGCATTCGTTTTGTTTCCTCTTTACTTTATAGATTGCTCAATATTCTACGCAGCAGTCTGTAAACAGTAAGTACGAACCGTTTACTCCTTCGTATAAAGTGCGACGGCAGTCACTCTTAAATCATTTACCAAGAGGAAAATATGAGAGTTCTCCCATTTTTAAAAAAAAAAAAATGCAGCGAATAGACATGCAAGAAGATGGCTGTGTTAGATAACAGAACACGAACTCAAATAAAGCTTTTTCCTTTTCTTTTACACCTGAATATCGTTTTATCTTACTTTTCGAAAACAATACCTCTACTTAAAATTAAAACAAGGAAAGACCATGTTGATTTAAATATGATCAAAATCTTTCTTCTGTCAACAGTTTCCTCTTTGTTTTTAAAGCCTCGGGAAAACAACATTTTCATTTTTTTTTTTTTTGCTGATAGAATACTGCACCAAACGAAATCCAACTATGGCTTAACAATAACGGACTGGATGTTTTTGGATTAGATTTTGTTTTGGCCAAATTGACATTTTCATCTACAAATGTGATGCGATGTTTGATTTGGGTCGAAGGTAATTAATGGCAGAAGGAAAAATGGCGTCACATTAGTGACCAACAGAACAACTCAAGTTTAATTTGTAAGCGATGTCAATTACGATCTTGAAAACCTGAACTGACTGACAGAATTTACCAAAGATGTATAATTGTTTCCACCTATTTGAATAATAGTAATATACTTACTGCTTAGATATCAGCAGCGATTTCTGGCACTTCAAAAATATGTTGAACGAGAAAGAGCCGGATAAAAGGATTTACATCCGTATGCTTTTATAAGTTTTATCTGCATGAGAAATACATTAAAAAATAATAAAAAAATCGATTGGCTTGTCATGCGTTTTATTTGTATAATCATTTTAAAGCCTTTATTAAATTTTGCCAAGGCCCTTTTTTGGCAAATAGTCATGCTGTTTAATTAATGTTGTTTTTTTTTAAGAAAAAAGCTTTCTTAATTTAGCATCTTTTTCATATCCTATTCTATGAAACTTAACATGTGCCATTATGTCTTTCCGCACACTGTTCTCACTAAGTCACCAAAACTAAGCCTCAAAGTATACGGGAAGGTTGTCCGTTTAAACTTTATTAGAACGCCCAGCTACCACGAGTCAGTCCTATAGTTAAATTTGTAAAAAGCGTATTTATAGCAGTGTGAGGAAGGTGCAATAGTCTATTTTGGCAATTTTCGTAAAAATTGCAGTTTCGTCGAGGGCCCTCTTTCAACCCCATTTATATTGGTCTATCGATTTTTGCAAATTTCGCGATTTTCGTTAGTTCCTTTCACAATTTTGAAAATTTTGTTATTTTCGTAACTGCGTGCATTTCGGGACAGCTCCAAAATCTTTGATAAATGAGTAATTAGTTAGACTTTCATAGTGGTATTGTGCTATAAAAATTCCTTCAGAAAACTCAAACAAGTAAAACCTTATTGTGCTTGGTACAAACAAAAGAGGACGTTTTGAGAAGTTCTAAGTAAGGACTTCACAACTTCTTTCGAGATGTCACAGACAAACTTAGGCGTTTGTACTTCTTCTTTTACACAAAAGCTCTCATAAAATACATTGTGGGAATGCAGGCCATTTGGTAACAGCCTGTTTTATGAACTATTATAAAAATATTCCAACCCAAACCTTCTCGTTTTGAACATCATTTTTCTAGAGGCTTAATGAAATAGTTTTGGTGAAATTATTCCTTATTTGACAAGAAGCCTCAATCCATTATACGAAGTTACCCTATAGCGATATTTTTCACCATGAATTTCTTATGTTTATCTCTCGTAGATGGACAACTGATTCTAAATCCTGGAGAAACGCTTCATATAAACACGACCGAACCGTCTGCTGTTGTTGTGGACAACCAAGGAATCTTAAAAAATTTAAGCATGTTGGCGGAAAGCAACCACACCTTTGTCAATCATCTCGGTAACTCACGCGAATGGAAATATGGCATCGCTCGACTGGTGTTTCTCAAGGACATCATCTTAAATTCCAACTCCAATGTGAATATCTCCGGCGAGAATGCCTTATCTATTGAATCACTAGAAGGGAGTTTAGTTGTTAAAACTCTAATCAATTTATCATGTGCAGTGACTGTGTTGGGTGGAAAGTGCGTTGGAGGATATATGCCCATCAAAAAACCGGAAAATTGGTTTTTTTCTATAATACCAGGTAAGCTGTTGAATTCCACAATTTTTAATTCACTGGGCGAAAAACTTCCGTATAAAAGTTAACTAACCGATCCGGGAATGAACTGTCCTCCGTGTCTGCTACTCCAAAAACGCTTCAATTCTGAAGTGTGAAACGTGCGAAAGCCTTGAGACCGGTTACGAGCTCCAAAGTAGTACAAAATGAGAACCATGAAATGTGTGGGTGCGAGACTTCGTTCGTGTATAGTTTGGTACGTTAAATGCAGTTCCATCTAAAATGTGCTAACCATACACGGACATGCAGAAAACTGCATGTTACGAATTTTATGACCAGATAATCATTGTCATTTTGGATTTTTAGAGAATCATCTCATTCTGGCGCAAAATAATTTTAAAAATCATGGATTACGTTAGAAAATATTTTTTCCGGGAAATGAATGGATAAGCTGAATGTAACTATACATATGGCATATGTGTTCTGTATAAAAAGGAAATGGACCAGGCGGCACGAGTGTAAAATACCTGCAGTATTGGGCCCAGCAATGCATTGGTGGAAGTGGACACGGCGGCAAGGGCGGAAACCCAGCTTATCAAGATATCCAAGTTTACGGTTATAGTGGCTTGGAGTATGGACAGGAAGATAACCGCGTCCTAGTTGGCGGTAGTTCAGGTACATGTAAAGAAATTTAATTTCTAATGATTTCTGTTTATTAAGGTGTCTGATCGACAATATAGCTAATGACAGTCATTTTTTGACGACCACCTCTGCTCCCATGTTCGTCCACTAAGCAGTGTACCGGTTTTAAGAACCGGCGATACAAGTTTTCTGAGAGCGAAGGTTTGAGACGAGGGACGATACACTGAAACAGTTCATTTATTTCTCATTCACTCGAAAACTTTGTTAAGGAACAAAAGCAAGTTAGATCGAGTGATGATACCTTTAGTCACAAACACGGTGGTCTCCAAATGAAGGTGTTGTTAATCTGTGACTGGAAATTAAATTCAGGAGGTGAAAGCTTCAATTCCCAGAATCTCGACTGAGAAACCATTAGATCGCCGAAGGTAAAATGTTTGATTGACAAGAAGAAGACTAAAGAAAACTAAAATGCAAAAAAGTGGCAGGACAGTTTTTCTCATTTTTTTTGGTTGTTGTTGTTACAGGTTCATATCTGGAGAAAACTGGTAACATAATTACAAAGCCCGGCCATGGAGGTGGAGCTATCCAATTGGTGGCCAAAAAGGGATCTATAGTAATCGGTATTTAACATTCGAGTTTTATTTGTGTACCATGCTAGCTTTAATTTATCTTCGATTTCCGAAAAGCTATGCAGTTTGATTCCAAAGAACTGCATTAACCATGTAGTCTCAGAGGTTCTTGTAGATACTTGTAGACTCCCCGTATGTAACGTTTACACTGTTACATCGCATGTCCATCTTTTCAGCCTTAAACAGAGTTACCAGCTAAACAAGGTATTCCCTTGCTAAGAGGTCTTCAAACGTGTGTCTATACTTTAGAATTAATATTTCGAGAAAGAATAAAGCATCATTCTGTACCCGATCACAGAGGCAAAGATTAAAGCTAACGCACAGCAAACGAAAGGGAGCAACGAAATTTACAGCGGAAGTTCAGGAGGGCTAATCAGCTTAGAAGCAAACGAGGTGGGTTCACTGAAACAAATACCTTTTTAAGCTCATTATTTATGGGGGTTATGGGAGTTTAAGCTACCCCTAGAACCGATTGGACAGCGACGTAATAAGTATATCAACTGTACACAAAAAATAATACACCTTGTTCGATGGTTTAACACATATTACGTGCAGATATTTTGCGAGTTGCGTACTATTTTTCCGAGCCCTGAAGGGGCGAGAAAAAAATACAAGCAATGAGGAAAATGTCCGTTCATATAATATGTTAAACCATTGAATAAGGGATAAAAGTTTGGTTCGTCCATTTTGTCGCTCCCCTTTCAGTCCATATTTTTGCCCTGTTCTACAGTGTAATAACGTGGCATATTTTTCGTGTTATTTTGCCCTAATATGGTAAAATGGTGCAATAGTGGAATAATAAGTTTTGTTATACTTGACTTTACAATGCAACAATGGAAAATTTGTTATCATTTCAATTTCTTTGTTGTTCAACCAAAAATAGAGTAAGTGTAGAGTTCCAAATAGTATTAAGAGTGTAAGTACCATCCTATGCCAATGTATGAAAGTAATGAAGGTAATCAATCTGTTGTAATTAAGAAATTTAAGTTGCGTAATTTTAAGTATTATTTAACAATTGGTTCATGCTTTAGCGTGCACTATCGAGTTATGGAGCACGCGGGAAGTTTGGAGAGCACGAAAGAAGCGTAAGAGTTGCCCGAGGCGATAGCCGAGGGCAACTCTAGCTTCTTGAGTGCCCTCCAAACTTCCCAAGTGCTCCATAACTCGATAGTGCACAGCTTAAAGCATGAACCAATTGTTTTATAACATAGCCGGTGGAATTGTGCATAAAATCCGACGCGAAAAACGGACAACAATATCAGAACTGATTGTTCGCGGTAAGCGAAATATTAAGCAAGATAGGTATGGTTTCATTTCAAATTTCCTGTTGAAAGCTCCAGTTGAAATACGAAATTCTATATTTTTAAAAAAGAAATCACGCTCAAGAATGGCTCTTTTATTTAACAATTATTTCCTGATTAAATACAAAATTCTCCTAACTACAGAGAAGAAAACGTGCGTTTTTATTGGTTAATTTACAACACGCCACATTTTCAGTTTCTGTGAGAAAACGTACAGTTCGCACAAAAATTCGAACAAAGAGTCAAAATAAGTCAAAATGCTTCAAAAAGCACATCGATTACCGAAAATAGACCGTTGCAAAACGGTTTGAGTAAACACTGAAAACTTATGACAGTAAATGTCAACAAGTGTGGCTGAAATTTGATCCAAGAGTGACGTGAACATTTTGAACGGTGCAGTTGTTGAAGAAAGATCCGAAGCCGCTTGTGGTTTTCTCAGTTGCAGTGGACACAACCATGCTGTTTTCCTGCACTTCTTTCTGGATGTTTATGGCGGTGACAGCAAGAGATTCAGATCTGTCGGATGTCAAGCTTCTCGAAAGGACTTCGCTGTGCTGTGATGTCGAGGGCTGCGTGTTGTAGTGTAAAAGACTCTGTTCGCTGCGGTGACCAGATATTGCCATTATGTGGCGGTTCTGTACACCAGCATTCGACCATAAGGTGATTGCAGTGGCTCTGTCGCTGTGGTTGGTGTACATTTTGGAGAGTTTCGCTTCCTCGCTGATGCTTTTCATCATCCCATCGAGTTTGTTGGCACCAATTGGTCGGGCGTCGAACCAAACTTCATCGTCATAATTCCACTTAGAATTCTTTCTCGGATACTGAAAGAAAGCATCGCACTGAGGATTGAGTTTGGCCATGTAAAACTTCAAAGCTTTGTATCCGTCGTTCTCTTCAGGTGTTTCGTACATTCTTGCCAATTTCTCGCTGCTGGGTACATCACTCACTCCTCCGGGATGGTTTTTTGTCGCTTCATCATGCGCCATTGTGACAAAATCTTCTTCCTGACGCGTCTACTTCAAACTTGAAGCTCGTTTTCTTCAGCTGCCTCTGACCTTCTCTTCCTCTCCGACAAAAGAATAAAACAACGTGAAACCACACATTGCGGAGGAGGGCGAGTGGATTTCTCAGTGCAATGCCTGGCGAGGTTTTCAACTTCATCAAATCTTCGCTCTCTATGGCTGGCTTGTGGGTGACATTTTCCTTGCCCTGGCGCTTCAAACGGACTATCTGAGCGTTTCACATTTCATTTGATCTTTTAAACCGAGGATCTGAACTCAGTTTGAGCCCTCTGCTTAGGGGTGGTGCATTCAGGTATCTCTCAAAAGAGTGCCGGAAACCAAGGAGAGAGGATTTGCTGTAGGATTCCCCGGACTTGTTCCTCGCTTCGGCATAGAACCTGCGCAGGTTTGTGTCCAGTTGTCCTACCGTCATGTTTTCCATCGGAGTTTGTATTTGTTTCTCGTTACACCAAGCTAAAATAAAAACAAGTTTTCTTTGAGTTAAAAAAGAAACCATTCAAAAGTTATTTTCGTGATTGAAAACCAGACAGGAAGACTGTTATCGCTACATCTGTAATTTGATATAATTAAATGTGTTACATGTAATACTTTTGCAGACAATTTTTCCGGGAGTTTTTTACTATTTCCGAGAACAATTGTAAATACATATTTAACAATTTTAAAACGGAAAGAATGAAGCTTACCTTTGAAGGTTGAAACAGACCAGTTTGTCATTTGTTTGGTTTTACCGGAGTGTCTTTCTGTCAAAATTTGTTGCATTTCACCCTCGGACAGTGAAGCGAATCGTGACGGTGCTGATGCCGAGTCTTCCTTTCCGTTGTTTTTCTTTTTCTGCCTCATTTAAGAATTCAAGTCCAAGAGAAAAGGACACAAAATTGTCTCCGTTTTGGGACTGGTGGGCCATTATTGTGGCGAAATATAATATTTTTCCCGCGTAACAATGGCCGCTTGCGCGAAAAAAAAATTTTGGCGAAGCGATTTGCTCACGCAATCCGCGTGCACTATCAGGATTTTGAGCACGCTTACGTAGACTGAATTTGATTGCGCGGTTCTGCTAGCTATGTTATAAAAGTAGTTTTTTAATGCATGTGTTCAATCTCCCGTAAGGAGTGCAAATATCAACAAGCAATTTATTTTGTAAGCAATGCATTGTAAGTAGGCTTGTAGTTGTAAGTTAAAAGTCTTTTGCAACCGATTTGTGTCGAATAAAGTTCGACACATTTTATGTGATGATCAACCACTGCCGCAGAGACTCAGAAATTGATATAGAACTAATTTAGGTGGCTCGAAATGGTTTAGATATTCCCGTCTTTGGCATTCTATTGCAGCTACACCAATAACATTGAGGTTAAACTTTTAGTACAACTTTTTATCAATGAACAAATTATAGTCCCTGTGACGTCAACGTCATATCAGGTTTCTTTTCAACCTCGTTCCCAGGGTCTCTATCTCCCCGCCCCCAAGAGCGAGAGAAGAGAGACCCTGGTTGCGGCTGGTCACGTGATCTGGGTGACAAACCAAAACCGCAGGGAGGGTTGTTCCTCAACAAAATTTTGTCCACCGTTTCTGTTATTGGACGATTGATAAATTTTTTTCGGCGTTTGCACTGTATTGCACTACGACATGACCTTAATGCAACATACCGGAGCCACGTGAAAAAAGTGTTTATTTTGGTGGCAACACTTTACGCTCTCCTGTGGGCTTAGTATTGACAAAAGCAGTCTAAGCCGCCCTCCCTTCAACGAATTTTTTGTCACCACCCAAATTCTGGGTGGCACGTGACCAGCCGCAACCAGGGTCTCTCTCTTCTCAGAGAGAGACCCTGGGAACGAGGTTGGTTTCTTTTTCATAAAAAACAATCCAACAATGTTCAAAAAATTCTGTAGGTAGGGTTAAAAATTAATTAATTAATTTTTTTTAATTTTTTTGTTGGTTAGATAGAAATATGTCAAGAACAATAACTTTCACCGAGTAGTTTTTTTAGTTATTAGCCTGAAAAGGTCCAAATTAGGGTATCTTTGACCTCATAGGACGTTGCCATGGCAACAAATTTTGATGTCACCATGGCCTCAATTTTTTCACTGGCAAAACAAAGCTTGTGCTAAAAGGTATTCCTAAACATTATAGGTATACTTGCGATATAACACCAAAGGCCGGAATGTCTAATTTCGACTAAACTATTCTATATCTATATCTATCTATCTATCTGAGCAACGTTAAGCAAGAAATCGCCCAAATAACGCGTCAAAGCCGCTCTTGATGTTTCTTAATTCTCGTATTTTATCTAACTGTTGATTGACAATAGGTGCAGATCAAAAACGGTGGGTCACTAGAAGTAAATGGAGCTCATGCTGGAAAAACTGGCCATACTTCAGAAGTGTGGACTGCTGGCTCTGCGGGAGGTGGAGGGGGCATCGTGCATATTCTGGCCAAGAGGGTATTCATAACAACTGGCTCCGTCTCATTAACACCTGGCAATTCAACAGGCTGTGCAAACGAGGAAACGGCATCTCCAGGATACCTGTCGATCAGAGGTTTGTTTGAATCTAGTATTAAATGTTATTTAGCGAAACGCGCGACTACGATTGATCGTAATAGGAAAAGGTTGCAAAGAAAGGACAAACTCCTCCCCTCGATCAATCACAAATGTACATCATGAACGGCACAACGACACAAGCTTAGCCTAATTTTTTAAAGTCCGTCTCCATTGTTTTTTGTTTATTTTCGTTTTACTTGCACATTTTGGTTCTTAACTTGACTTTGCTAAGCCTGGGTTGAACGAGGAGATACAGCGAGCAAAATTGGGACTAATCCATTTAATGAATAGCTTGTTTTTCTCTCGAATATTTATAATCGATCCAACGATTTCATCTACTTTTCTTTCTTGTTACAGATTATTCGGGTGATCTTAGCATGTCCTGGAATAATACTCCGGTCTTTCCTATCAATCCTGAAGGATTCGCTTGGCCTATAGCAAGTTCCGAAACATTTTTGCCCTCCTCGATTCATTCTAGCTCACAGATCTCCCCTTTAGCAACTCGAACATCATTTATAGCAACCGCAACTGGCTCCCGCTCTTTTTCTACCGTTTCTTTTCCTATGACAAAGGAATCACTTGCTGCAGCTGCCCCCTCCAGTTCAGACTTTTCTCAACACAGCATGTTAGAGTCTGATATATTGTACACTTCATCTATTGTCGATGGAACAAGCTCAGTCCCTCCTGCTATTCTCACTTCAAGTCAATATACAACTGATGTGAGTTATTATCCAACTGCTACAACTCTTTCAACTGGTAAGAATATTTTGGCTAATTAAAGGTAGCACTCCTTCTGTAGATTTGTACATGTTACCATGGCAGCGGCGTGATAGCATTCCATTGTTCACTCATTTAGTTAATGTTCGTGTTTAACTACGTGAATTTTACATCAACCCGACCATAGAGAGAGGTGTAAATCCAATACTATAAATGGAGAAAATTTTACGTAATGGTGAAAGCTATTAATTTGTTGTGAAATGACACCACGAATTACTAAACCTTTGATTAACTTTATTTTTTTATCACTTTGAATCTATATATTTTAAAGAATATAACAGTTAGCGTTACAGTTATTCCATCTGCACTTTTGTGGATATGTGCGCTATAGTTAGTATCATCATCGTCATTAATTAAAGAAAGCTGATTGGTCAACAATTTGGAATTAACATTAGTGTGCTTTGAGAGAACATTAAAGGAGTTACGCCTTATTCTTCCCTATTCTAAGACATCCAATAATATTTTTGTTTATTACCTGCTCCTTCGGTATTTTTCTATCTTACATAGGTATTATTTTGAAGTTCTTAAATTTGAAAGAAACTTTGTACATCAGTGAAAATGACTTCAAATATTTCCTTTAAAAGCTGTCATAAATGATGCAGACACTTGAGTGTTAATAGTAATTTCTAATCAGAAGTAAAACCAAAACTAATCATGACTCGCCACTTTGTTTTAACGCGCTTTGCGCCGGCTTCATTTATTTGTTCTGAGTTTTATTTGTGTTCTTTGTGATTTGCCAGAGTGATTACTTTTTTTTTGGTTTTACGACACTCCATCGAAAATCTCTCTTATGAAGTAAATATCTATTTATCTCTAGATAAAACTGTTGCAACCTCAGCCAGTCCTGTTGACACTACATCAGTGTGGGAAGAACTGCTGAAGAACGTGACATCTCTTAAGGTAGTAAATTACATCTTATCAGTCTCGATTTCAACCTCGGTACCACCTACCCAGTTATGGAGATACACAGTCATTGGGCTTAAAAATGCTAACGTCAATAACAGAAGCGAATAACACAATTATTGAGAAACAGAATACTCTCACGTAATTTTGGTGCGGAAGTGAACGCACTTATAATCCAGTAAATGCTGAAAAGTAATTTGTAAAACTTCACTAACTATAGTCTATATAGCTCCATTGAAAATGTGAATTTTAAAGAAATCTTACGAAAACAACTTACTTACTGAATATGGATTCTTAAGTAACGTTATGATTTATTTTTACAGATAACCATGGGGAGCTTTGACAGCAACTCTTGGATAGAGGATATTCAGAAGCTTGTACAACAGCTTCAAAGTCTTGTAGAGAAAGAAACCCTTACAGAAAAAGCTATAGAACCGTTTCTCGAAATCCTTAAACAATTACGCGATATAGTTAACATGATACCGGCAGACGAACATCAAGTCACTATGAAAGTAAGCTAAAAGCTTTCCCTTTTTTGAATAAATATATAATTAATCTCTTCAGGAGCGATGCTGTAATTGTACCTTGATTTGTCACTGTTTAATTCCAAGTAACGCTGTGTACCAAAGGTAAAGCAACGTTGAAGGAACGTTGCTGGTTTTATAAGACACATCAGTGAAGCTGGTTTTGTGTCCATAAAATTAGATTCAGTAAAAGTCAATTGGTTCGTATCTGTTGAGATGATTTAAAACTTAGTTATCGAGAAAATGACAAAGAAATAACTTTCTGTTGACATGAATGTAGGACAAAGGAAAAACTCTGAGTCTTTGACAAACCCATGATCTTCCACACACCGGTTGGACTCTAACTACTGGGCAGTATAATCTTTGGCAGAAAAAATAAAGCTAGTATGATTTTAGCTTCATGATGCTCATAATACAAACTCTGAAATCTTGCCAATTCTGACTAAAGTCTCAAGCTTAATGTTTTCTTTTTAAGAGCGTGGTTGCCTCACTGATGACAACGGCAGAGTTCAGCTTTGAAAGGAGGAACGAAGGAGTGTGGAAAACAACAGAAAAGGTCGTTTTACAAAAAAATATCATAGCCATTAATATTTTCTATTCATGGCATAGCATGTATTTGTAAACTAGTTGCGAGGTTCTAACAGTTTTTGTAATCTGAGTACGTTTAGGCTGAGGTCTATTTTATACTATGTTAGCAACACGTTCCTAATCAATGAAATAAGCAAATGCAATACAATACAATAGCTTAAATATCGCCCAAGATTAAGTTCATTTCTTTTTAAAGTTGAGAGAGACCTCGGCAACTTACCTTTCATTTCTTTCATATCAGTTCATTTCTTTTTAAAGTCTTTGCTTCCACAGTACTCATTCCTTCTTTGCCATAATTGTATTTGTCACCGCATGTGGTTTCATAAAACACTTACTAGTAAAAATTGTCACACGCGAGATAACTGTTAACCTTTCTTACGTTTTCACGATCAGCTCCCAACTGTGTTACGTATATTGGAAAACATTACATTGGCATTTGGGGAAATTGCCACGTCTAAACAACCGTTCAAGTTTGAGCATTACTCGCAAAGGATTGGTAAGTATTATTCTCCGAATGTATATTTCGTACATCAGCTCCGGGACGGGAAGATCAATCCTCAAGTTAATCCAACGGGTAGGGCTCCCATAAACTTATCAATGGTGCTTGGCGGTTTTTGTTTTCGAACGTTATTGGTTAGTAACCCTTGCCATAATTGTGGGAATCACACTGAATGGTCCTGTGAGTCCTGTTTTCGTGTCAGCGACAAGAAACTAAAACACCTCTCTATCAAATAACTGGTCTATGATTACCCAGCCCGGCTCCCCAAACTGCAGTCTAACTAAGTGTAAGACTTAAAAGTAGGACCTTTATGTTTTCAGTCGTTCAAGTTGTGGCCTTCAAAAATAACGGAAACATGACCTCGACACCCTTCATACTACCAGACTTCACTAGAACAAATATGTCTATTTGGAAAGATACACCGGATGCTGTCTTGATACCGTCAAATGTTGTACCACCTTCCAAAGGTAAGAAACGAAGTCTCTCTCGGAAACTTTGTATTGTCGACCGGTTTGCATTGCGCGCCTCGACTCGAATTTCAAATGATATGAAAACCTCCATTTTTGAAATCTCTGGTCGTAGTCTCTTCTAATCTCTGAATGAGGCTATTGCACATGGGTAATATAAGCAAAAGATCATGTTTTCTGTTCAGAGTGGGAAAAAATGTTGATGGTTGGTTGGACGTCACCTTATGGGCACAATACTTTTTTTAACAATAAAATATTATCGTTTTTCTCACCAAACACAGCTGTTGAAAACCAACCAATCACAGCGGTCATCATGTTTTATAAGGTTGCGCATAACCAGTCGACCTTGTCGCCTGATAAAGACTAGCAGTATGCAGTCGAAACGTCGCGATTCACATCACAAGTGAAGAGAAACGATAATACTTTATTGTTTTTGTACTTAACCACCTTTTTACTACAATACTTTTTAAAGCTAGAAGTATGACCATAGCACATCAAAGGAAGATGCTGTTGGTGTTAAATTAGACTTTTGAATTAAGCAAAAGAAACCTGCTCATGTGTTATTATTTTTTCTGTTACTTTCCTTTCTTGTAGATGAAATCACAGTGTCAATAATAATACATAACCATATTACCAACATTCATCCAACTCATTTTACAGAACTTAGGAAAGAACAGTAAGTTGTCTGTATTTCTTATGTCCTTACCAAATGAAATGTACACCAAAAGTTAACTAAAAACGGAAGCACTTTAACTGAAGTTAATAAATATGGATGACTACTCTGTTCACTTCACGGCAACTGTTTCAGGTGATCAAGAACAATATGAAAGAAAGACAGTTGAAAATTAGACCGAATTATTTCATTATATAATAAAGGATGTGTTCCATTGGGACCAATCATTGTATGTTTTGCCTACCATTCATAGATACTAGCATTATTGCTTATCTAAAATCCGCTTCAATAGGTCAGCCATTCACAGCAATTTGAGCAAGTAGGCCGAAGGCTAGGAATTCCTAATAGTATGTGCACGTGAGGATTACTCGGATTTTGTTGTAATGTCCATCGGAAATAACTGGGCTTTTTTAAAAAAATTAAAGTCTTTAAGTGCAGCACGAATGCTCTTTTCATTGCCTACTTTCCATCAGTTCTAAGAGAAAAAATAATTCAAAAAATGATAATTGGCAACCTTTTTTTTGGTTCCAGGGACAACACGTTTGAAGTGGCCTCTTCTCACATTATCTCCTGTTCTGTACTATATAATTCACGTTTGGTAAAAAACGTGAACTCTCTTGTCGAGCTTCATTTCCATTTCCAGGTATGTCATTTTCATCACTACCTTACCACAATAAATGTTTTTCGAGCAGGTAATGTTTCATTCTGTTTCGTGGTTATCTTATCCTCCAGAGTGGACAGTTGGTGTTTGCGAAATAAAATTGAATTACTGTATGTGGTAAAATTGTAATACATGTGTTCTTTTTTGGCTATAATGCAAACGAGTTATTGCCTTTCCAGATGGGCAAGGGTTTGTACGTGGTGTCTTCTTAAATGGTTGACTGTATTATTTTGCTTGTTTCGTATCCTGTCTCGTTTATGTTTTATCACTGCAGGGAAAAAGAGGCTTTCGTTCTCTCTGTGCATTCTGGGATACTCGAATCAGGTATGGATGCTCATATACAATGAGAGAGCTAAATTAAAATGCAGGGAAATGCAGACTTTTGATAATATTTGTTTGCTCGGCAAAATTCTCAGCAATGACCGGATTGAACCTGAATCGTTAAAAGACAAGCTATATGTTTATTGTTTTCAAATTAAATGACTGCAAATAGTCCAGTCCCTACACTCTCTTCACCCCGCAACTTAATAAGGGTTAAACCAGGGCGGAAATAGTTATCCTAGACCAAAGTGGGACAGGTAGAGTTCAGGGACGGGACAAGGTTGCAAGGCGAGTAAAGAAAGTTAGGAACTTTTAGATGAAAAAATAATTGCTTTTTAACGTAATATCTTTGATTATGAAAATTTGATTGGAATAGTTTATTTTTAATAATCCAGCGCTTGGTCTACCGAAGGCGTGAGGACCCTGCAAATCAACAAGACACATGCTAGTTGTCATTCAACTCACTTGACAAGCTTTGCCATTCTTACACAATTCAAAGATGTCAAGGTAAATAAATGTTAAATGTGTTGCAATAGTACACTTAATCAACTACAACAGGAAATTTTCCAGAACATGAAAAGTTAAATAAATCCAAACAACCGAATACTACTGACCCAAGAAAACACAGCCTAACAGATATCAACCAAATCAACAAAGCCGCGATTATGGTTGAAATGGTTGGTCCTGCAGATGTGTTGAACAAAAACCTATACTAACTTTTGTTGTAGATCTCTAGAGAGGATGAATTGGCGCTCAGTATTATAACATACATCGGCTGTGGACTTTCCATTGCTTGCCTATTCATGACACTACTTGTTTACCTCGCATTTGAGTAAGTATCTTGCACCCTGTCTTAGCTACCTGTCCATTAACATACTAAAAGCTGTAATAACATAGACAATACACTTGAGAGATTATTAGCACTTATTTGCTAAAATTAACAAAAACTTACCTCATTTATGAAAATTCAAGAAGTAATAATACACTTCAGGATTTGGGTACATAGCCCAACTGATCATGTGAAGTAAACGTAAGACAACACAAGAGGACAAACTTTCTCAAATAGTTTCAGTTTGCTTCCATCTCTTTCGGTTTTCGGTCTTTTCCTGCTCTAATAGTGATGGCATTCACAAGTGCAAACAACACCGTGAACATTGTTTGGAAAAAAAATTAACCTACGTTATTCCTTTTCTAGAACTCTTTCCACTGAAAGACATAAAATCCATATGAGCTTAGCCTTTGCCCTTCTGATGGCCCAATCACTGTTTTTGTCTGGCATTAATGCTGTGGAATACAAGGTACTACAATTATTTGATTAAATCGTATTGGCCACTGCAATTGTGGCCAGGTAGAGGTCTTCTGTCACTATAATAAAGTTGATGATGATGAAGAGTAAATAAGTAAAAAAAATCTGATGTGATAAATGTTTCCATTTCTACTGAAAAATTGCCAAGATAAACATCAAACACTGGTTGTGGTCAATAAATAGGTTTAACGGTGTTTGACATAGAAAGCTTCATTACATGACAAATAAAAGACTGTTAAAATGTTTGAGACTTGACGTTAGCATTGGCGAATATCAAAACTTGTCAGTGATCATTTTGTTTACATCAGATAATAATAGTATTTTGTTAACATCTAATAAATTATATTTATGTGCTCGGCGGCTGATTTTGCATCATCCTAACTTCTAAACAATTTCTCTTGTAGATTCTATGCCGTGTACTAGCAGTAGGCCTGCATTACTTGTTCTCAGCGACTTTCATGTGGATGTGTATAGAAGGATTTCATCTTTACGTCATGATTGTGAGTGTGTTCCGTGCTGACAGAATGAGAATGAAATATTATCACTTAATTGGATGGGGTAGGTAACAATTATTTTTTCAAAATGTTAACGTTCTATGGGTGATATAAAGTTTCAAAGTTGTTTTGCCAAATGCCCTACGCAGCATTCATCAAAAGTAACTCTATTTGACTGACATTTGTATGGAATGTAGTCGGCTCCAACCTTGTTTAATGATGTAGATTGAGTAGATTTACATGCTTAGAGAATGCGTTGAAACCAATAGTTGCCTATTTCACAGGTTTTCCAGTTATTATTGTTGGAGTAGCGGCTTCAATTCACCCAACAGGATATGGCACAAACAAAATGTACGTACAAATAGTGCTGTTTCGCTCCTATACTCAAACTTGTATTTATATTTAGAAAAACCAGACACCAATATAGTTTCCCATTGTTTTCCTTACAGAGTAAATATTAATATCGTTTCTTCCTCCCTTCCCATCAGATGCTGGCTTTCGACGGAGGATCATTTTATTTGGGTTTTTCTCGCACCAGTTGTGGCAGTCATTGTGGTGAGCAAGGAATCCAAAGCTGCTTTTGTTTTTCCTTGAGCTTTTCCTTCAGGATGCTTTAGACAACAAGTTAATCTACATAAAATTATTTAAAGTAGGAAATGTTTTCATCTTTGTCCATACCTAGATCAACTTTGTTGTTCTTGCCGCTGTGATAAAAGTCGTCACAGACTCCGCGTCAGCGACCCTGACACAAGCAGACTATGGGCACGTCAAGTAAGTCAATAATATATAGAGGATAATACATGGTTTCGCGGAGATATGAAATTTATCTTCGAGTGTTCAAATCGATAGCTCACGAGTGAGCGCAGCGAACGAGTGAGATATCGGATTTGAACACGAGAAGATAAATTTCATATCTCCAAGAAACCATGTATTATTCTTTTTATTATATAAACCTACTAATTACGATGTTTTTGACGATTTTCCGAAGATTTCCGACCATTTCCGAAGATTTCCGAAAATTTTCAAAATGTTGTCCGAAGGTTGTACGAATGTTTCCGAACATTTTCCGAGAATTTCCGAAGTTTTCCGAAGATTGCCGAAGATTGCCGAAGATTGCCGAGGAAGATCCGAAGATTTTTCGACTTAATATCGATTTACTTTGGCTCATTCAGCATTGGAACATGGCAAACTCTGCAAGCTGATTGGTCAAAAATGATATCACACATGTGTGGATATCATTTTTATCCACACATGTGGGATACCATTTTTCTCGATTTGCTACCACTCGCTATACCACTGCAGTTTATATAATAATAAAACAAATTTACACCCTCAGGGAGCAAGGCTACTATCAGTGAAGTTGCATAAGCCCTTGTCTTTAAACAACATAGCCTGGGCACCATTCAAGGAATTGCTGTCATAACGAGTATTAAGCTTGTTAACGGATCTCTGGTTGCTCCCAGATTATCCTTTCCCTTGTCAAAAATCGGCCAACACTTTATTATGTGCTCAACTGAAATAAAGGACAAGCAAAAGTCAACTGCAGTTGATGTGGCCTCTCTCCATAACAGTAAAACTTGGTTTAATATCCTGAAAGAATCATTAACTTGGTTGAAACAAATTTGTGACTTCATATAATTTTATTCATACTACATCGTCTACGGGTCCATTAATTTTATAGCTCAGTTGGTAAAAGCATTGTATCGTTATCGCAGAGGTCACAGTTCGAATTCCGTTCAGGCATGAATTTTTTTTCGGCTTTTCTTTCACGCATGTGTTGAACACAGGAATAGTTTTGTTGACAGTTATAATACTTGTTGGCTGTTGTTTTCTACAGGGCTGGAGTAAAAAGCGTTGCTGTGTTGTTGCCCCTGCTCGGAGTGTCCTGGATATTTGGACTTCTGACTGTAAACAAAAAGGCGATAGCTTTTCAATACATATTTGCCATTTCTAATGGCTTCCAGGTAATTGCTATTTTTGACTACGTTAAAGAAAAATGTTCAAATATTACAGCTTGTAATTACAAGAACACAGAACACGGAACACAGTAAGCCTATCAGCAGAGACGCAAAATACAAACACACTTCACCACCCTTTTTAACGAGCATTGTTTATTTTTTCAGGGAGTGTTTATCTTCTTCGCTCACTGTGTGGGAAGCAGCGATGTAAGGGACAATATTGTAATACTTTTTACGGTTATTTTTTCAGTGTTGGCAGATATAAAAACAATTTACAACAATGATAATAATGTCTTCCTCTTATGGTTTGCGTTTCTTTTCCTACAGGTTCGCTCGGCATTTAAACGAATGAGGCAAAGACAACTATTGTCACGTGGTTCTGACAATGTATCGATGTTTATAGGTTCGGTAAGTTGTATTATTTGAACTAACTTAGCCTCAGAAATTTACTTAACGGGAGCCGTTCTTCCTACCCAGGCTAATGATGCAAGCTCTTTAGAGATCTATAAAGTGTTTTTGTTTGAGTGTTGCTCGGTTTTTTAATTTAATTCAGCTAATTCGAAAGACCTACCGGTCTTTGAAGAAGCACTAACTTGATAAGTATGGAAGGTTCCGGGTTGAATTCCCGCAGACTCCACTAGCACGAGAAACATTTAGGACTTGAAGTGAGACTTTCTCAGATTAGAAGTAGTAAGGATTTGCACTACTGAGATGAGTCTTTGTTTACAGATAGAGTTGATTTCAACCTGAGATACACCATACGATTCCATTGACATTACGTAAAAAATCAACATAGAAAGTACCACAATGAAAATTCTGTAAAAGGCCAAAATTTCAAACATGCACTATATAAGAGATAGCCACTAACTTTGATGATGTTGTTCCTTGCTTGTGCAGCAGGTGAACTCAGCTCGCTCAGCAGCAAACGTTAAGAAACAAGATATTACAGAGCATAAAAGTGCAAAGAAGCTTCAAGGTACGTTAATGATTGGATTGTCGACACTGAACTGTACCCTGCAATTCACAGTTCCAATGTGTGATACAGCTAAAGGAAAAGAAATTTGTTTAATTCATATGGACCGGCAATAGATCATTGTAATTGGCTTATTTTAGTTATTGACCATCCTAGCTGTTCAAACGCAATTATTTGCATACTTGTGTATTTTTTGCAGAAAAGATGCGATTTCCCTTACGCAGCCTTCCGAACAGCAAAGTGGTTAAAGTGAAAGTATGTTATTTGTACTACATCAACGCCTTTTTGTTTGAATAGCATTCAACAAACAACTGCTTATCGTGTGAAGAGAAACCCGCTTTCAGTTATTTCAAGTTCACAAAACTGTCAGTGTGTTTTATTACAGTAGGGAGAAACTAAAGCAGAGGTTCGCACACATATACGAAGATTTTCGTTAAGAGGCAATAAAATTCATATTGCAATAACTATCATCCCAACATACAGAGAAAAACTGACGTCACTAATCTAATTTCAAATAAACTTTAACGAAATGCGAAATGCCTAATTCGGTGCAACTGAAATCATTCTCTGATGTATTTCTGTCGTTAGCCAATACAAGACAAATTTGAAGCAGCCCATCTGCAAATAAGCAGAACATACCAGATGTCACATATGGAAAACCCTTTAGAGAAAGAGTCTATTGAAATGCCATTTCTCAACTGCCCTCAGGTAAAGAGCTAATTAATCTAAACCAAATGTTAATAACTAATAAATTTTAGAATGATCTAGTACAGTATGACGTACTCTTTATAACGAGAAACAGACTGGGCTATCTAATTTCGTTGTTTGCTGGCCAATAGAGTTAAATTAGATGTTAGAAAGTGAATGATTTTCTTTGCTGTCTTTTTGCAGAATGTTATTCCACTAACACCATCTTCAAATCGAAGACGACCATCCAAACCAATTAGTCGGCAACATGGTCACAAGGCGGTCGATTTATCTCATGTACAAAACCAAGAAAACTAAGTCAGTTATTTACTTTGCGGAATCACTGCTTCCTGTACTGCTTTTATATGTTTCTTTTGCTTTTATTGGTATAGTAAATAATAAACACATCTATTTTGTTTGTTTGTTGTTCGTATTTCTTTTCATGTCACATCCAACCAAAATGAATGCGTGACCAAAGACAACGATGTTTAAAACATGACAGTTGTATCAAGCCTATGGAAACTTGCATCATACCCACAGTAATAATTTACTTGAACCATCCTTTATAATACATTTCACTTCACCTTTTGCCTGCAAATACGGCGCCTCTCATTCGCTCCCGCTACTAAGTGCGAAACGCGAAGAGAGACGTCTTCGATTCGCGGCCAGAAATTCTCTTCGCGTTTCGCACGTAGAGAATGAGAGGCGGCTGTATTCGCAAGCTACGTTTGCGCGCCTTTCAAGAAAATAAAATCCCATTGGCGTCACTTAAAGTTCATTAAAACAGTTTTGTTTCTGGCTCAGGCAGAGGTTACATAAAAAGCGAGTAGGAATTACCAAAATATAGACAATAACCAAATTCACTATGTTCCAAAGTTCAGGGTATGGCTCATAGATTATTGAAGATTTTTATTGGGAATGGGTATTCGTTTAAATCTTCATCAGCAACAGCAAAAGCAGACGACGCACTATGCTTGGTTCATCTTTAATAAAATTGCGATTGACATGTCGTAGAGGACTCTTCGACTCTTCTTGCAGCTTGCAACGCACAGTTTGATGCATTGTAGCTTGCAAAAATGGGCCTTTACAAGTGAAATGTTTTGGCAACTGGTAATGCAACATTAACTGCCTCCTGTGACATGCCCTTAACTGACCGGTCTTCCTCAATGCCCGTTCAGATTAAAACTCTGGAGAAAATTAAGGGCGAAAATTATTGACATCGAAGAAAAATAGAAGCCAATGAATACTGTTTAGTTTAATATATAATGTTCAAGAAAGATACCTGTATTGAAATGAAATTTTATTGTCATCAATATTATTTTACGAGTCTTCATCATCATGCAAAAATCATTAGTGCTCAGAACTTGCAAAAAATGAAAGAAGGTTTTTTTGGCCTATTAAATCACACTCTTTAATGAACTTTCCATGGGTAGAAGGTGCATATTCTAACTCAAGCTCAAATTTAAATTATCTTGCCTCAAAATTTATCAATTAATCCACGTTTATTAACATAAAAAATCCGTACTGCTACTACTACTACTACTTTTCGGTCGAACACCACTACAAGATTTCCGCTTCATTGTATAGACTTCACGACTTGTAAAATTGGTTAGTCTTAACGCAGTATTTTCATTAAAGAAGATTTAAGCAAATAAAGAAAAATATGGTCTCTGTTTATTTTGTTAAAACGCGGAACACTTCAAAGAGCGGCGGTTAGAAAAAAGATTTCTAAAAGCACTTCAAAAGAACTAGAATGACATACGTCAAAACTGCACCTGCAGAGAGGAAAGACACCATGTCAGTATTTAAAACGTTATCGCCGTTGGAGCAGTTATTAACTTTACATTCATGCCTTTGTTTCGAACAATAGATTTTCTTTTTGTTTACTAAAAAACAAAGGAAACCCAAGGTTATGGCCATCTAGTTTCCATGGTTTTCTGGTTAGTGTCACTGACATAAAGAACGAAGTTTTCTCCACAGCACTATAGCGGAGCTACAGCGGCCCGAAGGGCCACAGAGCGAAGCTCCATAACCATGGAAATGCATGGATAGAAATAGGAGAATCATGCATTTAATTCTTCATGGTCATCATGGCTAAGCGGCATGGTTCGCGGGCGCGTGCGCGAGGGCCTGGCGAATGTACGACGACGACATCGTGCACGATGGCGGCCATACTCCATACTCCAGGATTTTGACAGCGGAATTTCTACAATGGGAGTAGACGATTTATTTCGGCTGTCGAATCTCTCCTGGGCAGTTGCGTACGCCAAGCGTATTTAACAACTTCAACGACAGTATTTTAACAAATTGTATAATAACCAGCAAAAATTGTATATGTGGAGCTCCACTTTTAGGCCTGGCTGAATCTATATATTAACAACGATAAATAACTCTAGTTAGCACGGCGAAAAGATGTCCAAAACAAGATATGATACTGAGTTTGAGAAAGGCAGTCGCATATATTAAAAATCTCCAACTGGCTTTTAAGTCAATTGACCTTCTTTCTGTAGTAGGATTAGGATTTCACGAAATACCAATCCTGCCAGGAATACGGCGATATCAGTGGTAGTAGACAGGGTGTCTGATTAATTTATTAACTCGAAATTTGCGTTCAGTAACTTGTCTTACCGTAATTCGTTTTGCATAAATTGTCTACTACAGGCATCACTGTGCTCGAAAAAACATTTTCTCATTCGATCAGAGGGCACCCAGACTTTATATTCGATAAACGTGACATATTGATGTTGGCAAATTAGTTACGTTTGCAGCCGATAAGACAATGAAGGAGAATGCTTTGAAAATCGCTCCAAATAGTACTTGGATTAATGAATTTGAATAAAATGTCTTACCTCATGTTTGACGTGTGTTATTTTGACGTCTCTGTTCTCCTGGAGTGGGTTAGAGCCGTTTAGACGAGTTTTACTTTCTGAGGGTTTGCTTCCCCTGGGGAGAAACGAAAGGCAGGCGACATTGTTCGCCAATGGTCCGCACGCGAAGCTTCATAAATCCCACAAACATGGTCAAGCCCGTAGGGTGGATTCTGTTGAGGGGGTTCTTTTATTTTTTGGGAGGTATATTTTAGCTCCAGAGACGCGAGCCTCTAGGGGGTGTTTGGGGGCATGCCCCCCCCCCCCCCCCCCCAAGGAAATTTTGCAAATTTAGATTCTCTCAAGTGCAATTTCCTGCATTTTGAGATCGTTACTGAGGTGGGATACATTTTCCTTCAATATTAGCTCTTGGGAAAGTTATTTTCATTTTAAAAAATTCTGAAATATTCAGAAATGAGTGTGTGTATCTAGACAGTTTTCAAAACACAAATATTAAAATTACATGCAGGGTGGATGAATGTACAAGAAATTGAAAAAATGATGAATTATCTGACATCAATCAACCAATCCAAAAGATAAGAACTTCTCATAATAATGCCAAAATGTTGCGGCTTCCTCCAATAATCCCGGCAAGGAAGGTAGTCGTCCGTGTAATCGACCAGTCACAGTCTTCTGATTGTTTTGTGTAAATATTTTTTTGTCTTTTCAACCTCCCAAAAATGCCGACTTCAAAAATACGGGCCTGATGGTCGAATCTCGCCAAAATTGCTACAATACAGTCGTCGATTTTTTCTCCTAAGGTTCCAAAGTTTATCTAAACCGCCCTAGAAACTCTTTGAGTGCTCTGTTTCCAGTTCTGCTTCGTCTGAATGCGTGCCCGGTTATCTTGGGGGCAAGATTTGAAATTCTATCTTAGCGACCGCGCCATAGAGACAAAAGTCACCCTCAACCGTGGGGAGGCACAGGGCAATTTGCATCATGCAAATTACATCTTGTGATGGTCCGAATACAACGTTTGGGCCGCTTATGATTCGATGTGCCTGTGTGAACCCAATAATAAAAGAAATCATTCTCTCCTAGAAACTAAATCATAAGAAAAAAACCTTTAGAAACCGCATCTTCCTCCTTGAGTGCCCAAATAATAACCGTTACCTATTTACGAAGCACAGTAGTCAGTCTTTTTAGTTTTGTGAGACACAAAATAACTGTAATCATTTCTTTTCAAAGCACTTGGCAGGATCCAAAAATAAATGTAAATATCGGAATATATGGAAGAAAACTGTTAAAACGTCAAATCACTTTGCTGCAAGAGTCAACTCATTTGTGACCTTAAACTTGACTCTAAAATTCCTAATTAAGGCAGACAACACGGACGTGAAATAAATACAAACGTCAAAAGACCTTTTTGCATCTGTTTCAAAGCGAGACTTGGTGCACAAGTTTATATCTTCTTACATAATTTCATACGTCTTTATTTTTTTATTTATTATGTAATCTATTTTTAAGAAACCTTGATGCGACGTCTCAAGACTTTACCTACTAAATTAAACGAAGATGTAGATATTTGGAATGAGTTTTACTGGCACGTTTATTGTATTGCAAATCAATGCATTTGCATATGAAAGGCTGTGCATTAGGACTCGTTTTGACACAGAGCTTATCTGTTCACGAAATGATTAATTCATGATCATCGCCGTTGCTACGTAGCAATATTTGAGTCTAGTTTGTATCAGTACAATTGTTTGCCCTCGGTCCCCTGCTGGTTCAGAAAATGATGAACTGTAGATTTCTTTTCCTTGTTATTTTTCTCAAAGCACGGGTAAGTAGAACTTTCCTCCCTTTATTTTGAAAAACGTCCTTTATATTGCCGAAAACATAAACTAAAACCCTATCTTTCAGATATCAAGTTTCCCTTTGAGCGACGACAAATGTGGGGAAGTCTTTACAGGTGGGCGGAGGTTTTACTGTCGGCAGTCATTTATTTATTTTAGTTATTATTTTTTGCCTTGAAGTCTTAGAGTATGAAAAGTAACAAGAAGACACTGGTATAAACTTAATAAATCCAGACTAAACTCCACATTTTATTTTTAATAAAAGACCTGGCATTTTCATTTGCATTTATTAAAATCGTATAAATATATCGGCCTTAACTCACAAGTCTAACAAAATAAACTGAAAATTACGACCTCTAGCTTTCAGAAACTTCAAGGGAAATTTAAAACAGAAAATTTTGAATAGATTTTTATTGTTACACGACGAAGCATAGAGGTCGAGCACTTCCTAAGAAATATAAATGGCGCAGTGCATTTATGTTAAGTTGTCGGAGAACCGTTGAATTATGTCAAATAATAAATACATCAATAAACAAAATAAATAAACTAGTTATTATGTTTCTGAAAAGGCGCTAGTTCTTCTACAATGCGATCCTATGCATTTAACAACAGAATAAATTTAAGACAAAAATACGCTTTCCCTTCCGTATAACTTTTTAAGCGAGAAACTTGGCGAGTGGGTGATATTGTACTTGTAAACGCCGTTATCGCGTTTTAAGAATACCAAGTAAACGCTTTAAAGCCAAACGCAAATAAACACACTAGTACTTTTTAGTTAAACAATTCTCAGTGTCGGAATCATTAAAGGAAAAGATGCTTAAAGCCAATTTAAGAAAGAACTTGGTTCATTTTGGAAAGAAAAACGTAATTCAAATCCTCCTTTAATATTGGAGTCAAGACTTTTTTATGACACATGTCAAAACAACTATTGTTTTTTCCGTGGTTGTGTTATTAGTTCAGAGACCCACCGATCGAGCCGAACAATTTTTGTGACGTGTTTTACCCTTGTTCTTTGATAAATTCGCATATATATCGATAACGTTAGCAATCACTAAAAGCAACGGAAAGTGTTCCAAATGTGAAGCACAATGGTTTCTTTGTTCTTCTTGAATGGCAGTATTTGGAGATGGAGCAGATGTCTGCAGGTGTTAGGTTTGGAAATGTTTTTTGCTGTAGTCTTGCATTATAGCACTTACTTGGGTATCAAAAACCAAAACTTACGCAGGTCGAATAAAGCATACTAAGGCCTATCCCAAAAATGTACAGCTGAGGAAAACAACAAACCTCGAGGACATAAAGAACTATTCATCTAACTGCAAACCTTCAATGAAACACAGGCCTCCACAAATCATTTACGTGGAGAGACCTTTAACTCAACTGAACAGACTTAAACTGTGAGGCGAACACAGTATTCAGAGGACAAATGTTAATTTTTTCGATAGCTAATTTCTTCGGAGTATGTTGTGCTAATTTTAAATTAAAAATTGTGTTCATTTCAAAATTAATACTGTAAATCTGTATAATCTATCTGTCACACTTTCAAAGACGTTTCCCTCAAATTAAAAGTCAATCAACTTCCATCTGTCGTCGATAAAACCAGAACATGGAACATTCCGGAAAATAAAGGGAAAAATGCAAAACAAAAAGTAAGTGTGTGCATATTTATATAAAATGAAGTTTCAATGTATCCGAAAAAATCGTATAAGAAGATATATGGAGTAGGTAACCATTTTCCCGACGTTTGGATTGGAACTAAAAGTCGTTCGCGCAGTCTTTCTAGAAAAACAATCCCCGGGCTCCCCGTGTCTTCGCCCAGGGCCTGACTTTCCGTACTTTTACCCCTTTGTTGCTATTTTTAATGGATTTTTTCTTACAAACAAAGCAGGCAAAAACAGGACACTGTGATCATATGAAAATAGTTCTAAGCGTAGAGAATAGCTTTGTAAAATTCAAGGCCCAATTGTTCAAGGGGAGGATGACGCTATCCAGCGGATAAATCAGCAGTGCTAACAAAACAAAATATTCCAGAATGTTCCATGTTAAGCTTACTTTTACAATGTAAAAAGAAATTTTATGGGTTTGTTTAAAAAGATGTAATTTTGCTGTTCTCTGTTCAGTTAAAGTTCGCAAAATATCGTACTTCCCGCGAGCTACGTTTTACGACTATTTTGCAGAATGCAAAATAGGAGTAACGTAGCTGAAGGCTGCAGACTCACTCCTTCCCTCCTTCGATTTCTGTTGAACATTTTGTGAATCCACTGACTACAATAGTTATAGGGCTTGTGCATAAATTGCGAATTCAGCTATGGCATAAAACATAACAAATGTCCAATTACTGGTCAACAAGTTGGGATCATTTTCTTGACATAAGTGGTTACCATGATATCGTGACAAAAGTGGTAATTTTTTAACATTTTAGGTGGCTCTGAACCCCTCTGATAGAATATTTTTAACTTTGCCAAAATTGCTGATCATAATTCAATAATAAAAAGTATGGAGATCACCGAGCTCATTTTTGAGTTAGTAGCACTGAAAGCTTAAATTAAGGGTGTTTTTGATTAACAGGTTTTACTATTACTATTGTAACCACTGCTGTCAAGAAAATGATCACAACTTGTTGGCTAAGATTGGGAATTTGTCTCATACCATTACTGTAATAGCAACTGATAAAGAGTTGTAGTACTGACCGATCAAAGGATTAGGCCTGGAAAGGCTGAAAACCGTTATTAGTCACCTTAATACTTATAGGCAACTTTTGGATAGTGCTTGCATTTTTAACACAAGCTAAATCCGGGGAAAAACTATAGCTTAAGAAATCTTGAATGTCCATGGGTAACACGTTTATTTATCTCAAAAAATCAAATAGCCAGAATACTAATTTATTTGTTACTTTTTCCTGTAATGCACCTTTTTTTAAGCAATGTGTACCAAAAACCCTGGATGGCAATCTCGTCCACATGGTGATATGTCTTGGATTTGTCGTGGAAGATTTGGAATAATAAAGTTGAACTGTACCGGTATTGAAAACAACAGGACAGCACAAACTATGCATTCGTGCTGTAAAGCAACAGTAAGCCATCAGGGCAAAGAAGAAACATTTCAAAGAGGTATGGTTGAAATGCTTGTTTTTGAAACTTTTCACTTCCCCCATTGTTTTAAATTACATTGCTTAAACGAGTTTCTTTAATTCTTTTTTAAAGTCACCTGTACAATGAATTGTTCAAACTGTGGGCATGAAGCAGCTTCCCTTGTGTCACATGACATGTGGCAATGTCAGTGGAGCAAAGCGAGTCTTGTGGTCGACAGCCAGGGGCATATGGAACTTTACGCCCTGTGTAATGAACCGACTCGCCCTTTAGCTATAGGCCATTGTAAGTGACCAAAACAAATGAGGTATAATTGAGAATAATTTAGTATGTCGTTATAATATCAAGCAAACAGTTGGCAAGAAAATGTCTTGATAAAGGATCAAATGTTTACAAATAACATTGTCTTGCATTATTTAGTAAGAAATGTTTATATTTGGATATTGGGAAAGAAAAGGGCTAAATAAGGCAAAGGTAAAGTCTGTATACGAGCCTAGTGGCCCATCAGGCCGGAGCTTATCCCGGTTTCCGTAGTATGAAGCGACTAGGAGTATTTCTATTCCCCCTGGATGGGTGCTAGTCCTTCACAGAGTTACCCCCAGTAGTACATTTGCCGGTACCCATTTATACACCCAGGTGGAGAGAGGCACTATGAGAATAAAGTTTATGCCCAAGGACACAACGCAGTGCCCTGGCCAGGGCTCGAACCCGGACCGCCCGATCTGGAGTCCAACGCACTAACCATCAGGCCACCGCGCCTCCCACAAGGGCTAAATAAGCACAAGATTAATTTTTCAATTTCTAGGTGCTGAAAGTATCACTCATAAGAGTGGAAGAAAACACTCAAATCAGGTTAGTGACGAGAAACATGAAAGTAACTGCCATCTTACAGCTTACAAAATTACTACTGAAATCGCAACATTGTAAATTACAAATGAGACACGGCATTTATGGAAAACAGGGTCAGGTTAATGCTTAGGTTAGGATTCACTAGCTTATTTATATTATAGAGTATTTACAATAGACTGTTTATTAGTAGTTATTTAAGTATTAGTTTTTATTATAACTTATTATAGACACCCCCCAGAAACTAGCTGATGTTTCTGACCGTGTATAATTACACAAACAAGATATAAAATAAATAAAATTAAATAATCGTTATATATATTTATTCGTATAGCTCGAATATTTTACCTTTTGAAGTGACATTTAGTGGAAGCATCTACGTATGACTGATATTAAAACAAAAAAAAGTTGTCTGGTTTGCATCATTAACAGCCGAGATATAAGCACTTATGTACAACGTGCTCATACATTCTCTCTGTTAAGTGTGCCCATACATTCTCTGCATGAATGTGTAACTAAAAAGATTAAATAATCATACAGCTCGAATATTAAGTCATTTGATCTAAAACTTGGACGCCTTTTGACCTAAAATTTGGAGAGAAGTATCTCTGTGTGACTCTTATAATCCTACGTTTTTGTTCTTGGTGAAGATCATTTAAGAACCGAGAAATTTGCAATTCTGTGCAACGTGCTCATTCGATGTCCGTAAATTGCTGTGCAATTATATAAATCATGTCTGCGATTAAATAATTCTACAGCCCGAATATTACACCTTTTGACCTTATATTTGCAGTATAATATCTCTGTATGAGTCTTATTAACCCTATGTTTTTGTTTTTGGGGTAAATCATTTATGAGCCGTGAAATAGAGAGCAGTTCTTTGGAAGACGCGCCATTTGCCCAGTCGTTAGTTCAAATCTGGACGGTAGCATCACAGGCTTACCATCCTATGTTTGTGAGGTCACAGCATGCCCCATATAAATATTCAAATTTTCTCACCTATCGCTATTGTAAATATCTAAGCTTCCTAAAATCGACTTTTACAGCTGTTCATTTGCAATAACATGATTTAAAAGTATTTTAGCAGTGTTTAACTTTGCTTTTATGCAGTTCTTTGGATTATCTGAGGCGTGCGATAGCAGTTCAGTTTTCGACTCGTATATAGAATACTCACTAATATTTACACATGGAATGCAACTTCCATGATCCATAAACGCCTCCGGAATGTAGCCGAAAAAATATCTTTCCCCTACTCACTTTAGTAAGAGCTCCCTGTCCTCGAAAGAACAGTCTTTGAAATGAGTTTAAAAAAAAATATGCAGAAACGCAATGCTTCTGAGATCTTCTGAGTTTCACATAAATGCGGTTATTTCATCAAATGTGAAAGGAAATCAGCAGGCAGAAATGATTGGTGCCTTGATGGAATAGAAAGAGGACTTTTCAATCCAAATTCGTTTGACACAGCCCGAAAAGACTTCTGGTCGGTTAGCGCTGCACGAAGAATAGAAATTCATGGCAGCTGAGATTGAAAAAATAATATATCTTCGTTTTGCTTTGCTTCGCCGTATTAGAAACAGGGCCTGGAAAAGGCATAAATTTTGTTGGTACTTACAGTTTTCGCTGTGGAAAGGAGAATGTCATGTGTACACGAAGTCATTAAAGCTCGTCCGGACACTCTGTTTATAACTTTCATCGAATCAGCATTTCCGCGCGGTAGCAAGCCTCTTCTCGACATACCGTAAATGATCTAATAAACGCCCACTCTCAAATAAACGCCTGGTATCTAATAAGCGCCCCCCCCCCCCCCCCCTTGAGGTACAAAGGTTGTATTAGACGCTCCCCTCTAATAACACTAATAACGCCCCATGTCTAATAGACGATTGGATAAGCCCCCTACTCACAAGCTCTGTTTTCTACCTTACTCTGCGAGTAAACTACTCGTCTTTTTTGTTTTGTTGACGTTCAAGTGAAATAGACGCCTCTCTCTACTAAACACCTCATATCCATTTAAATAACGCCCCTACTAGGACCCTAAAATTTAATAGACGCCCTGGGCGTTTATTTGATTATTATTATTATGTGGTCATTTTGCTACGAGCGAATATTCTTGCAGACTGGTTTACGCCATGGCGGACCTCATTTAAGTTGTCTTTTGTTCAAAATTTTGCCCTTTATGTGATGAACACCTAATTGCAATGTGCCCTCGTCCAATTAAGGATTAATTTCACTTGCATTTTCAAAGTTTTCCAAATTGCCGTCGTCGCTTCGTCACTGGGGCAATTTTGTGGCAACTTTGAAAATGCGCGTGAAATTTATCCTTAATTTCCCTCGGGCCCATGCGATTTACATATATAAATTGCACCAAACACCTCCAGGACGATACAACAAAGCGCTAAACTATTGACAGCGGTATCTAAGGTTTATTCCTGTAGTTCCTCGACAATTCAGTGCTCTCTCGTTCCGAATATATTTGCAAGAAACACTGCCGTACTTTTCAAGTTTTCGAACGTTCGACAAACAAGTTGTTTCTGGTGTCTTCTTATCAGTTGAGTTGTCTTTGTATGTTCACAAACTTTAAAACTTCATAACTGTTTGTATTTCAAATAAATACTCAACCGTACGCAATTTCATGCTTTCACGGTAACAAACTGTGCAAATTATCGAAGAAGTAAAGCATTTTAAGCCCGGATTCACGTCTCTATCAATCAACAGTCGGGTCAATGGCCAAACTGTTTTTGAACGCCAATAAACTTGGCTTGTCTTTTTCCTGCGGCGCGCTCCCGTCAAATGAGGCCAGTTGTGTTTGACTTGATTATATTTCCCAGAGTGAGAATTATGATAAAATATGTTATTATTTTTGCGGTCCATACTACAAGATACCGACCCGCACGTTTTGCCCCGTTGATAAATGGCCCGCGTCCTTCGCGCTTGCGTCATAAATCGATGGGGAAAAACAGGGTCCGTATTTTACAGTACGGACCTCAAACTCGACTGACAAAGAGGTATTTCTGACAGCTCAGCTAGAACCTCTCTTGAACTGTTAATGACGCGATCGAACAATAGCCATTCTGCGCGATGATCTTTTCACTCATGAAATTTTGATAGCAATTAACTTTTCCCACTTTCTGAGCATTTACTGGGTAAACAGAATGACATAAAAATGGACCAAGATGCATAAATTGTTAAAATGTGACATATTAGGAGTTCTATTAATAACTTCAATTTAAATTGACCACACCATGGAAAGCGTGTATTAGCGCTTCTTCGAAAGGCGAAGAACGTTTCCATTCCTATATTTGGGATGAAATGAGCCTCAACATCGGAGTGAACGTATTTTTTGCTCTTTTCGTGTTGCTAGGAGTTAGGGTAAAAGTTCAGTCCCACTTTTGTGAAATTTGTGTTGAATGTATTTTAGGCTATCGCTCTGTGGTAATTCAAATATTCTTATTCAGATTAGAAGCTTACCTCAACAGAAGAGATGCAGAATATCTACCCTGTCTACAGGTAAGACTCGTATCGAAATTTTAAAGCATTTCCATGGCATCAATGTCAAACGTAAAGGAAAAATGTATTTCTACACGTACGGCATTAAATTGAACCATCCACAAGTGTACAGTTGAAGCCCCTGGGCTGTTGAACTTACACTTGCCGCGAATAATGGAAGCGACCAGGTGAAGTAAAAAAGATATCAGTATACAAATTTGTTAGTGTTAGGAGCCGGGCTGTGTATAAGAATAGAAAGAAATATAATTTCTTTTGTGGTTCTGTTATCTTCTCAAACTTCCACGTTCTTTAATTCTGTATATCATTATTCCTGGAGAAGTTCATGTGGTGTTTTGTTGTTGTGATATTCTTATCATTTCAAGTTAGTTTATTGCGGGAAAATTTGCGCGGAGACTGTAATTATTTATTCCTTGAACAAGGTAATAAAACATCGATATTAAGAGTAGCTGAAAATTCAAGCAGCTGTCACAAGGCTTCCTAAATTAGGCAAAACTGAAATATTTTTCCTTGAACCGCATTAAAGAATGAGTAAAATCACATTTTGATTTACGATCAACATTCTCTACAAAAGCTGCGGTATTTTATCTTCAGTTTTTAAGTTCATGTAAATCCGTCATCAGTCCAGTTACTGACTAGAACGTTCTTAAAACACAAACTGACAGGTTCACAATTTGCATATGCACAATTTCATTCAGCATTTATTACGCAGCGTTCTGGACAGATAATTTCAAGCTGCGATGCGTAAACGAGTACGTGCGTGAAATACAAATAATAAATGTGCCAACATGGTGAGTTCAAATTAAACAACACCTAATTAAAATAAAAAAAGAAATAACAAGTGGTTCCACCCAGTGAGTTCAAATTAAACAACATGCAATTTTCTTGTCGTTTCGGGGTCCCACAGTGATGGTCATAAGAACAACTGTTTAACATCCCCTGCTTTGATATCCAGCACGATTAAGGAAATGATTTTTTTATTAATATGTGGGATGCATGTTGGTTAAGAATCGTTTAGAAAGGTCCTGCCTTTTTCAAAATATCAATATTTCATAGGAAATTGTTTATTTTTCTCGCGTAGACATCCCTATGGCTTGATTAGACTTTCGTTAATTTGCATAGGTGTTTTCACAGTGCAGTATCATGCCATCCAGGCATAAACACTCCAATTCAGAATTCAGTCAACTGAACATACGGGACACTTTCTTCTATCAATAATCGATAGGAAATTGTTTTAATTAGACTTTCCTTCAGCTTGATAAGACTTTTCTTCAGCTGTTTCCTCAGCTCAGTAATATGATATACCGTCATTAACACTCAAATTGCTTCGACAAAAGGCTCTGCCAACATAAAAATTCACCTAAACTTACTATCGCCACCATAAGCATAACTTAAGCAGCTCCAAACGAGCTGCGAATTCACACGGCTTATTTCCGTTTATTACCTGAACGTATATAATTCGCTTTTATTATACAGACAGCTATTCTAGGAAGCTCCTTGTCGGAACTAAGTGTCAAGCTTTCGCGACGACATCAAATGGTAGTCTGGGTATTCATTTAAATTTTGGGTATCGGTGAACGACTGCTCTACAAGGTTATATTTTATATGAAGTACTTCATGGCCCTTAACATGTTTTTCTTGGGTTGTTTTTTTTTTTATTTTCGCCTTTTGCGAAATAATTGACTGAGACACTGAGCATGAAGAGAGCTCCTTGTTTTTTGTTTTGTTTTGTCTCTTTTTTTTTTTCAATAATTTCGCAAACGTGCATTTATATAACGAGGGAGATAGGAAATGCTTGTGCAGAGGAAACAGGTAATTACAAACTCGATCAAAGATGCAATGTTTTGTGGATCTCTATCTTGTGTGTAAATATACTCTTTGGTGGAAAGAAGATTAGATATTAAAATGAGATTTTTGCATTTCAAAAAGACAACAACGACAACGGGTATAAATAAATTATTAATGTTATATTTAACAATTATTCCACAAGCGCGCGTTGGCTATATAACGATCTCATATCCAACAGGCGCGAGTGGAATAATTGTTTTATTAAAAACGCCCAAACCAATTGCAATATTTGAGTTTCCCAGCCTTTTTCATTGACGCGTATCGGCTACGAAATTTGTGGTCAATGGTATATGAGCTCATATACCATTGTTTGTTAGCCAATCAGAAGTCAGGAATTGCAATATACCATTGCTAGTTTTTAATAAATCACCTTATCCTCTCTAACTGAATATCCTCTCTAGCTGAATATGGAGGCAGCGTGGCCCAGTGGTTAGGGCGCTGGACTTGTAATCCGGAGGTCCCGGGTTCAAATCCTCCTCCCTGCCACCACTAGATGGATTTGTCTTCGGTGGTCCCGAATTCAACTCCTCCACGCTTTGTATATAGCCAACTGGTCAGCCTCCTGCCAGTTGGGATTTTTAACAAGTTTCTGTTTGATTTATAATATTTGTTTGCTTATTTACAGTGTCCTCAATTAGTACAGCCGTGCTAAATACATTGACACTTAAATAAAGTGATTTATTTATTTATTTATTTATTTATTTATTTATTTATTTATTTATTTATTTATTTATTTATTTATTTATTTATTTAACTCATCGAAGGCTATATAAATTTTTGGCACGGGTTTCTGGATTCTTGTGTAAACTATTTAATACTTAAATGTATTCTGAACCTTGACCTGCTCTTGAAAGCTCAAATTATGATGTCCCGCAAATTAAGATTTAAATGTTCTGGTGTTGAAAAACTTGGGATCAGATCATGCCGTTTTTTGTGAAGTTAATTAAAAATGGTTTGTGTTTGTTTACGGTGAGGAAAAGCTAAACTCCGGCCTTCATCGGTTTTTAAAAAGCCAACTGATCATGAACCGATGAAGGCCGAAGTTGTTTGGTCGAAATGTCTTTAAAGTTTTATTAATGTTGCTTCTAACATTAACACAAGTCAGTGTCAAGCACAAATTTTACATTCTGTTGTCCATCCCTAACTACAGTTTCAGTGTATTTGTACTCATTTTGCGTGTTATTTGTTGGATAATATAATCGGTAACTGGCCAATTACTTGAATTCATCTTATCTGTCCTTTATTTATCTTTTCTACCCAACAGTTATGTGTATTGAAAACAAAAAACCTCCGACTACTGGCGGTTTTGACCTACTTCATAGTAACATCTCTTGGAATTGTACACGTGATTCTTTACACATCTATTTGAGCTGCAAAGGAAGGAATACAACATTACAATCACACTGGATGTGTTGTGAAGTTTCTGTCGAAAAGGATAACAACAGACTCACGAGACCAGGTATTTCAGCTTACAGCAAAACGTTTGTATTGATTTAAGCGTAATTAAGAGATAAAAAAGCATCTTGTCACATTCCATACTAGATCGTTCTCAGGCGATGTACATTTGATCTACCTAATTTGTTTACTAAAGATTACGTAGCGATAAAAAATTATAACCGTTGTTTACCATTTTAGCATCTTGCTTGGGGACAGTCGGAACAAAGGACGTCAACACAGACAGGTTAAATTGTGAATGGGAATGGTCTGCTCTTAACATCTCACTACAAACAAACAGCCATGGCGTCGCAAGGAAACATGGGATATATTACCCTTGCATCAAACCACCTATCAACACACATCTACAGACCTGTCACAGTACGTTTTTAGTTTACCTCTTTTTGTTTAGCTTAAGTAAAAAGGTTATAATAAACGCATCCCTTGAGTGTGCTTAGTAATCTTGAGTAGGGAAAATTTCTGTGGTCGTAACCTCCCATGTTTTCATAAACTGCCTTTAATTAAAAACCTATAATTCTCACTTCTCCTCCTCTTTTCATGATTTGTTAGAATTCAACTATTTGGTTATCTAACTTCACTTGTCTAATTTACAGTGAACCATGGCACAACGGCAGCCCCCTTACCTTCCAGTAAGTACGCATTATATAGTTTATTGAACAGACCTTGAAACTCAAAACTGTCAGTACTTTTCTTCTGTATCTGGTCTCCTGGCATTAACGTTATTCGTCATTTAAAACCTACAGTAATATTCCAGGGTAACATTACATTTGTTAAACAAAAGTGATTTTCCATCCATTTTGAGAAATAATGTACCGGACTCGACCATCTACGTATTGAACAATCTTATCATCTTACTTTCAGTAAAAACGAAGTAGCTAACCTTTTTTCAGCCATAAAATTTCTGTCCTTTCCTTTTCTTTGCAAGATTTGTCCCCTAAAAGAACAACCAACATTGTATAAATATCATTGAACGTCAACACGTGATAATGTAAGCATCTTTATAAAATTATCTGTTTGAAAAAATTCCATGGTCTTATTTTCAGTAAAACCCAGTACAACAAGCTCTTCACCCTCCCGTAAGTATGAAAAAATTATCACTTTAAAACTTGTTATGAGGTGCGAATCCCTACGGCTGTGATGAGCATTTAGCTTCCCCTAAGGTCATACTTAAATTCTTTACAGTGTAACGAACTCAACCGGGGCCACCCAACGTTTTTTTAGCCAATCACAAAACCAGTTTAGAACAAAAGAATTGGGCTTCTTCATCAGCGGGCCAATCACAGTAAGGGGCAAATTTAACTGCTGATGATCGAACTCCAATTCTTTTGTTCTGATCTTATCTTCTGATTGGCTAAAAACGTTGGGTGGCCCCGGTTGAGTTCGTTTTACTGTAACATAGCCATACTAAAATTATGAGAATTATCTGAAAATGCAAACATACAGCATTTTTCAGATCGGTTATAAACACGATATGATTTCTCGGGTTTTTTTGCCTAGCACCATACTGCCTTTGTGCAAACTCATTTAGAATGTAGATGTCATTCGGGTATGGGGTAATAATGGAAACGGCAGGGATAGGGCAGTTGTCATGACAACTCTCTTTGACACTTCAGATAACTGGAAGACTGGTTCGCCGGCCATCAACGAGAAAGTGACAACTCTGGTAAGCCTATATTATCTCTATCCACAATTATTCAAGTAACTGTCAACTTTCATTGTCAATTTTCACTCGTGATTTTGTGCAGTCGGGACTTTGAGCGTGATGCTCAACGAGATTGCTGTCATCATTTTTTGCGAACGGGACTTTGAGCGCGATGCTCAACGAGTTTGCTAGCAGAAAAGGTCTCTGAAGAGTCCCTTGGCCGGGACGAAACGCTGCGTCAGACTAGCCACGAAATATTTATTCACAAGTAACTGTCAACTTTCATTGTCAATTTTACAAGAACACATCTTATAATCGTATGATTGCACCGGTGTCGTTCAATAGCCTTGCTTTTTACTTCCTTATTGTTTGTGATGTAATTGTTGATGGTGGTTGTGGTGTTAACGATTTTGAAGTTTTTTTTTTTTTTTATCAGTTTGGAAAGGAGAAAAAAAAACAGTATTTTACTCATGCAATAATTGTTGCTTTAACTATAAGAGCGCTAGCAGGATGATATCATGTCAGATGTGCCCTCATATGGGACAAGAAAGCATATACAACTGTTGGAACTTTGTGATATCATTCTGCCATAATTTTTAATGCACCGCAATTCAACGGAACGCGTTGTAATCAGTTCAAACCAATGCGAATGCTTGTACTATTTTCAATGTGTGTTTTCCAGGGTAACACTTTGATTGGATACCTTAATTCAAGTAGGAACTGTACAGCTTCTTCGGTAAGTTGCATCGGCGTGAAGTTTTCCATTATCTAATTTCGGTTATTGTAACGTTAAAATCGCGATTTTTTTTATTTATTCGTATCTATTCGGTACGCCTCGGCTGTATATCAAGCGATATAAGGTCAATGACTTGATTGCAACAAGTCAGGTGTCTGTCGGACTGACCAGTTGCGTATTTCTGTACGGTAATCAAACGCTTTACTCCTTTTGTTTTTGTTTGTTTGTTTGTTTGCTCTGCTTTACTGTTGAAACGTAAACGTAGATCAATCGTTTGTTCTTTCGTCCTTTCCATAGTTAATAACTTAGTTTATTCAAAATTTGTGGTTAAGAGGAAAAAAAATGCATTTGAAACTTTGTTTAATTATCACCAGATTCAGAATCTACTTATGAAAATAGAGGATACAGTCAGTCTGTTACTGAGTTCAATTCTCGATAGTCCAGCTACAACACTACCATCATTCTTCCATGAGTTCATAGGTACGAGTGCTAAATCCTTTTATTCTCTGGTTTTTCCTCTGAAATGCAAAAACCAAAATAGTAAATACCAAAATAAAAACATTCAAAATTGTTTATATATCAATTAGGCATGTATTTAAATTAACCAGCCTTTTATCTTCATAAAGCCATTCCCCTTTTCCACATAAGTTTTCAGATAAATTGTAAATCACCTTCCCACAAAAAGGTTATACGGGAGGGGGGAGGAGTCTTACACCTGACAAAGAGGTTAATTACTCTTCTTTTTTTTTCCGGTGAGAGTTCTCTCTTTGTAATAATCCTTGCGACCATTTTTCAGTAATCATGCATTATTATCATAAGTCGGATTGCACATTAACGCAAAAATCTTTTTGGAAATTCTAACTAATTCATATATTTATATTGCGGAAAGGCAATTGAAATAAAACAGTAAAATATATCATGACCGATTGAAAAAATCGTTGAGAAGCGACAGCTTTCATTACAGTGTCCAACTGCTATAATGTATTTTGCTACTTCCCAAAATAGAATTGCACGGTGTCATTACAAGTAACGCCAACATGACGTTAAACGTTCCTGGTCCATCGGTAGCAAGTCGATCACCAGGAGTGTTCAGTTTATCGCCAGGTTCCATTGATATCAAAAAAGGTAAGTCCAGGAAGTAAATTCAATCATCACATTACTCTTACGTCTTACACATTCTTTTGTGAAATTCAATTGCCTAAAACCATTTTGTGTGTCCTTTTGGCAGGTCGACTGGGAATAATAACAGTTGTATTTAAAATTGGTGCACTGTGCAATAATACACTAGATCTGAAAATGGATTCGTCAGGGACAAAGAGGCAAGTTGGTGGCACTGAATCAAGTCAAAGTTTGTTTTTTTCTTACCAAAATTCTCTCTACTGTTCTTAATACATTTCTTGTAGTACTATCACGGAGAATTTGTAAGACGATTGTTCATTAGTGTCAGTTCCTTTAGCTCTTTTGTCATCTCTATTCATTAATTCGATTGTGATATTTTGAATAATTGAAATTTGATACTCCTTGCTTTTTTGTAAGTAAAAAGCAATAACTTGAACCTGGCAAATAATTGGGGGAAAGCAAAGCAATTTTCGAATATTTTCAAATGTTTTTGAAGCAAATTAATTCTCCTTTGTCACCCTATGCTACATGATGTACATACGAAGTTTTCTTATATATTACGTATTTTGCTGACTGGTTTCCTTGCTTTTGTATATTTTACACTGTCTCTAGCGCTTACAATTCTTAGATTTAGGTAAACTATTTTTCAGATTTTCATCCTTACAATCTCCAGTAGTCTCTGTGTTGGCAATGACTAAAGATGGCAACGTAAACGCGCTTCAAAAAAACGCCACCCTTAGTTTTAGAATCAAGGTAAATTCTCAATGTTTTTGTTATATTATATTAATAAATTGTTCTGTGAGACCAAACGGACGAAGACATTGACTGATGAATAGGAAAATTTTTATGTAAATGTGATACATTTTCACTACACGATTCTTTTTGCTTGATGGTATGTTTTTTCTTTTCTTCTTCTTTCTGTGATTCCGTGTGCCTTCTTCCCTTAGTTGTCTTCTCCAAAAATGCATTTCTTATGCACCACCCTGGCTCGAGCAAAGTATTAAAATAATTAAATCGTTGCGTTATTGTTCTCAGAGGGCGAAAGGGCCATCTGTACGTTGTGTGTTCCTGAACCGCACATTCAGGTAAGTGCTTAAAACAAACGAATAGCGGGCAAAATGGAAATATTTACTAATTGACAGACATTTTCTCAATCAATGAGAAGGTTTGCCTTGTAATTGATGCTGTATAATGTTTATATAAAATCATAATTTGCACCTTATATATATAAAAAATTTGCTATTATGAAATAATAGTATGAAAGTTCCATTGAAATAAAACTTCCAAAGCTTCCGTTGCTAAACGGTAATTGTTAAATATTGTTGCTCTCGACTTTTTTTGTAGCTCCAATAAACCCTTCTGGTCAGATGACGGAATGACATTTGTAAATAACTATGAAGACAATTTTACTACTACATGTTTGACGGATCACCTCACCAGCTTCGCTGTTCTCATTAATTACAACAACGACCCGTCAAAATTACAGGTATGGAATTTTCCTGCAAACAACAATAATAGTAATTTATATAGCGCTATTTAGCTAATCTTTCATGGCGGTTTACAATCACTACGCTGGAATATCAAATAAATTCTAAAAATACCTAACTAAATTAATAAAATATCAATACATGCACAAAATAAAGTTATAAAAGTTAAAAATCAAAAAACTAAAAATATCATGATAATTTAACAGAGCTTAAAATATAAATATGTGTATAAAACACTTCAATATGAAACCACTTACACTAAACTCTTCAATATGAAACCACTTACACTAAACACTTCAATATGAAACCATTTAACGTGGATTTTACCGCAACCTCTTTTCATTGTTATGATTTTTCGTTTGTTCCCGTTTTAGTTTTTTGTTGTCGGTGGATGTGATGGTTGTTGTTGTGAAGGTGATGGTAGTAGTGGTGGCGGTGGTGGTGGTGGTAGTGTTGGTGCTGGTGGCGATGGTGGTGGTGGAAGTGTTGGTGCTGGTAGTGGTGGCGGTGGCGCTGGTGCTGGTGCTGGTGCTGGTGCTGGTGGTGGTAGTAGTGCAGTGGTGGTGCGGTGGTGGCGCGGTGGCGGTGGAGGCGGTGATGGCGGTGGTGCTGGTGGTGGCGGCAGCGATGGTGTTTTAAACTAACTGATCTATTTTTCTCCAGATCGGTTTGGTTTTCAAATGATGCTGCTGATGTCGATCTTTTCTACAAAGCTGGTTATCTTTATCTTTGTTAACTGCAGCATCCCTAAAACTGAAAAGAGAGTTGACTTGGTTGACTAGTAGTGTTGTTTAAAGGCGCGTATTCTGTCCAGTGGAATGCATTAAGTTGTAGGACTATATTGATAGCAATTATTTTCGTTTCCTTAGTTCACTGACAAAGAGAAGCTAGCTTTGGATCTTATCACAAAAATTGGTTGTGGATTTGCTATTTTCTGCCTCGCTGCATGTATTTTTACTTTCGCTCGTGTCAGGTTTGTAACATTTTAAACATATGTTCATTTTTGTCCATGAACGTTAGTTATGCATTGTTCTCCATTAGTTTTATCTTTCGGAATAATCATGCCCAATTCTTACTTACAGAAGCTTATCAGCTATGCGATACCGAATTCATCTTAATCTCTGTGTTGCCCTAGCCGCTTCGCAGTTGATGTTTGTCACTGGCATTGGCGCCACTGAGATAAAAGTGAGTGAACGTTTCACAATTAAAATTAATTAAAGATAAGATTACTTGTAATGAACTGTTGTCGAATCAAAACAATATTTTTTTTCTTTTCTATCTAAAGGCCAGTTGGCACGTTAAATTCAAGTATATCCTTGGGTCGGGTACAGAAATTATAGTTCAATTAAAAAAAATGCACACTCCGGAGCGGGCCAGGAGGTAGCGAGCTTAAGAGTGCTCATTGTAGGGAGAGAGTATTAGGGGCCCGAAAGGATAAATTACACAAATGACAATAACCTGCACTCTAGAAATTGACAATTCGAAAACGTACTTAAGGGACAAACACGTTCTTCTTGTGTTTCTTCACAGGGTGTCTGTCGAAAACGTGCTTAAGGGACAAACACGTTCTTGTTATGTTTCTTTACAGGGTGTCTGTCGAAAACGTACTTAAGGGACAAACACGTTCTTCTTGTGTTTCTTCACAGGGTGTCTGTCGAAAACGTACTTAAGGGACAGACACCTTCTTCTTGTGTTTCTTCACAGGGTGTCTGTCGAAAACGTACTTAAGGGACAAACACTTTCTTGTTATGTTTCTTCACAGGGTGTCTGTCGAAAACGTACTTAAGGGACAAACACGTTCTTGTTATGTTTCTTCACAGGGTGTCTGTCGAAAACGTACTTAAGGGACAAACACGTTCTTGTTATGTTTCTTCATAGGGTGTCTGCGTGGCTGTAGCTGTTATGCTTCACTACTTTTTTACAGCATCATTTACCTGGATGTGCGTCGAAGCCATTCACATGTTCTCAAAAATTGTCTCAGTGTTCAACATACAAACCGTTCGCTTGCGCTATTACGTGGCAATAGGATGGGGTATGATTTATGAAATTATGTCATCCTGGTTATACTACAAATTTACTTGCATAAAAACAAAGCAACAGAGAATACAAATATCGTATTAAGAGTAAATACGTCATGGAAGTAACCTAAAGTAGTCATGTAACTAACAGGACCGTTATCATGCCAAAGACAACTCCCACGGTACTCTGGCAGATCAGATGGTGTTTGAACAAGCCAATGTTTTGCATGCATGGTGCATCCATTCCATCTTCGCGATATCTACTTCTTATCATAATTTTATGATTTGTTACGCCAGGAATACCAGTCCTTATAGTTGCAATTTCCGCGAGTGTATATCATGAGGGGTACAGCACATCAAAACTGTAAGTAGGATTTATTTTTACAGTTCAACTGAACATTCATGCCTTGTTTTGTAACCGTCCGTTTTATTTTTTGGCTTTTTCTGGTTTTTTACTTATTTACAAACTAATGGAGATTTAATAGCATTAACGTCTATTGGCAAATTTATGGGCTTTTTTTAGTGACTTTAATATTATTAATTTTAATTAATTCTTTGTCGTATTTGTCATTTTCTAGTTGTTGGCTAAGCCTTGAAGATGGCTTTATTTGGGCATTTCTCGCCCCTGTCGTAATCATAGTATCGGTGAGCAATACAAATAACGAAACAACTTTTTAAAGACATTTAATTCCTCAACAAAGAATAATCCCGCGTTGTATATTTATCTGATTTATCGGAAATATATCAGTGGGCTAAGAATAAGGCATATTAAGCTAACTCATAATTGTAAGCCCCTATTGAGGGAAGGATTGGTCTAAAGGGCCGGAGGAGAATTAGTCTCCCGTTCTTTATGTAATTTGGGAAAGCCGTAGAACCAAGCAGGTAGCGAGCCTATGGGATAAATGTCACGATATGTTTTCGTTATTTATTACAACGAATAATTACGTTAACATATCAGTGGACTTTACAATTACCGTAGTAATAACGTTAGAAAAAGATAACAACAATGAAATAACAATTATAAGCAGAAATATGGTATATTACAAACATAAGAATGTATGAACTTGTTTAACTTGCAGGTTCGGGGCTAGTCCGGCTTAATGTGCATTGCCTACTTAAACTTGATTTGTAAAGCTGTATTGGCAGAGTCTGTATTGAATCCACAGAACATGATGTACGGCAAACCTCTGAAGTTTGTATATCTCAGAAGGCTACCCTCTAAAGTTGACTTGTAAAGTGTTTCTTTCTTTACTTTTTTAGATAAACGCTGTTGTTTTGGTCGCAATCATAGTTGTTCGTGTGTCCTTAAAAGGAAATCCATTGTCACCAGGAGAAAACAAAAAATTCGCGTAAGTACACAAAGGGACCTATTTAATCGAGGGTACATTCTTGCGCATATACTTTTAGTTTCTAATGAAATATGTGACGAGATTCCATGATACGGGTGACGCTTGACGCAAACTTATTGTTTAAGCCTTCTGCCAACTTTAAACTATAACTTCCAAGCAAGATTCGAAGTCGGAGAGTCGTAATCAGACTAGAAGCACAGAGCGTTATGCGCTAGGGAAAATCGAACCGACGGTGTCGTAAGCAGAGTTCTTACGAGTTCGTCGCTTATGATCCAGTGAAAACGAGATTGTTGGAGTCGTAAGCAGAAAGGAAGCAGTTGGAGGGCGTGAGAACTAGCATTGTGATTGGTTTACCCTTCCTCTTCTGTTTCCGACTCCGATAATCTAGTTCACTGGATCTTAAGTGACTGAGTCATAAGTGGAATTGTAAGAAAATGGAAAAGTTCTGATTCTTCTTATTCCGATTCCGAAAGCCTCATGCTGTTGTCTTGTTTGCCGTTTTGCATCTTCTCCGTTTTATTTTTTTTTGTTTTGTTTTGTTTTGTTTTTTTCTTACTTTTTCGTCTTGTTTCAGTGCCGCACTAAGGACGGTTGTAGTATTGTTTCCTCTCCTCGGCCTTTGCTGGTTCTTTGGTTTTGTTGGCGTGATGACAAATAGCCGCACATTTCTGTACATCTTTGTAGTCCTGTCTTCTCTTCAGGTTTGTGACCAACATTCTGTCATACCCGTCTAGATCACCAACAGCTGAAAAGTACAAAATTGATCTTAAAAACTGGAAAACTGGAACAATAACCCGAGGAGCACACGAAGAAAAGAAAAATTATTTGACCTTGGTGGGAGGTCCAAGAATATTTTTTCTTGCCTCCTGTGGTTATTTTCCAGTATGCAGCGTTGCATTCGCAATTGTTTCCTTTGGATCTCCTAAAGCATAATTCATAAAGTGAGAACTGTGGCTCCTTTCATTTCTTACATTAATAATATACTAGTAAAGTCAATGTTCCCGGGCTTACAAAAATATATTTTTGGACTAACTCAGGCTCATTTCAAAATAAGCTCTGAGAAGGGCCAATAACAAACATTCATTTAAACTTACATTTACTTCACCGCCCGGATTCTTATTCAAGTTTCTATAATTCATCCTCGTCTAGCTGAGAAGACAGGCAATTCTTTTTCATCAAGTTTTTTAGTCATATTATCATTGTAAAGTTAAAAAATAATTGCTTTGCAGTTGTTAATGGCAAGCACCTCGATTAAAACGGCACTTGAAGTGCTGTCAGCCAGCAAGAAAACAGCGCGAACAGTTGAATCGTTTTCAGTTCTTATTAGCTGGCTTCGTTAGTTTCTTATTTGCGACTGGATCAGCGCAACGGGATCAAATCAAATATTTTAGCTAACTGAATTCTCCATTTTCCGCGCAAAATACGTCACAATGCCCGATGAAAGTTTCAGAATAAGCACTTGTTCAGCTCTCTGTAAACTTCTCTAAATGAAACTCATTTCCCAAACATTTAGTGGGAATTCTGGCCAGTGGTAGTGACTACGGGTGTCTTGACAAGTATTCGGCTTAATTAATAGATCGTGCAAAGCACACGTACACACGTACGTATACGTATATCAGCTTATGTGGCCACCCCGTTTCTTTGGCCCTTTAATCAAATCAGTCTTCCTCCCCTCCTCCCCTCTCTAAATAACGACCGATTCCTAATAACTTGAAAGGTTAAAAGTCCGGGCTAATATATTTTTTGCAAGCCCCTAATAAACTCTCTACTGCTGTGAAGGATCCTCCCAACCTCCCAACTTCCCGTAAGCAGCAATGCTTGGGACCAGAAAGTGTCCTCTTTGGAGAGGTGTCTGCTTATGAGAAGTTGAAGACGTAACTGAATATTAGTGTTATTCGTCAATGTAGCTGGGGCCATGACTAAGTGTTCGCTTGACTTATATGGCAGCTAATCTTAGGAAATTACAGTCGATTTTTAAAACCTTGAAACTTGTGTGCTCGGATGAAGGTGGTTTTCATTAACGTAAGCTTTGTTGTAAATTAGACATCATTTAATATCATTGTTCCGTTTTATCACAAACAGGGTTTTTTCATTCTTGTGTTTCACTGCATCGGCAACACTGAGGTGAGAATTTCGTCAAATACCAGTGTAATGAAGTTCAAATACAAATGGTTATGTCTGTCTGTCTGTCTTTCTGTCTGTCTACCTACGAATTCGTCAACGTCTTAAGAACACACGACAATTTTTCTTAATCTCAGGTGCGCGGCTCAATAAAAGCGATCAAACATCGCCATTCACTGGAATCAAGCATTAGACACGAACAGGTATGGTGCTTATGCGAACAGTTCTTGAAGCAACCAACAATGCTAATTTATTGTACTCCAGTAACGAGATTTTAATTCAATAAGAATACTCAGTATCCATGATAACTTAGAGGATCACTTTGTGTCTTATGCTTCTCTTCCAGAAAAAGAAATTACAGGAATCCCGGAAAGTACACAAGAACGGGAGTCCATCCAGCAGTGTAACGGAAGCCAGTTCAGCCGAGAAAAAGGGATTGTTAAGAAAAGTTCCAGGGCTAAACAGAATGCAACGAGAGAAAGCAACTAACGTGTAGCATAGGCTGTACAGCAACATAATTTTCTATCCCCGTCCGTGTGGAATGGGTGTACAATATATTTTTTAAGTGGATTATGAGGAATCAAATGTTGACATTCCAAACATTTGTCATTTTCCCGATAAAAATAGTAGGTTCGTGGTATGCTCATTCTAAAACTGAAAGGCTAAGAAGTCTTAAAATGCTCAGTGACCTGAAGTTTGACAGAAAGAATCATCATTACCACTTTGAAATGTTACTGAGAATGAATGGCATTTTGATTCTATCATAAGTTAAGTTAAAAAGAAATGGGAAATGAACCCTTTTTATTTTGGAGTAATAATAAATGGATTTTCATTCAACAAGTACGATAAATCATAAGCCGTGTTCTAAATATGGCCGCTTACGAAAGACAATACATTTATCTGCTAATGAGCTTGTAAGATTAAATGAATGTTAACAATATTTATATCTGAGCAGTTTCACAGTTGCCTGCTAGGTTTTCGATTGGACTCAGGCGAGACTCTCTGGCGGTTTTTACTTGAGGGAGGTTAACGTCAAGGCTAGTCTGGTAACATGGCTCAGGGACTGGGCTATCCACTGGTGGTTGGCTGGCGACTAGCCGTTAAAAGCATGAGGTGTCCCTTTTGACTGAACCTTCTTGGAAACATATTCTTATTTATATAAGAAGCGCATTTAAGTGAGTCTTCGCTTGGAATTTGCGTTACGCTGTGATTAGTTATAGTAGTAGCGGTAGCGGTAATCAATAAATTAACTACTTAATTAATAGTCCAGAAGAGAACATACAATCCTCAGTTTGGGCTAAAGCGCTTTTCTACATACGCATAGCAAATAATGTAAATCATTAAAATTAAACTTTCTGATCTTGGTGTAAACAATTCTGATAACACACTTCTCTGACTAATTGTATAGTTAAATAAGAAACTTAATTTTATTCCCTTTTCAAATAAGATTGTCACAGTAATGCTGACTTGCTAGATTTTATAAAAAAAAATCCTTGTCATAAGAAGAATCAAAAGGCAAGTAAATAAATTTTGACCTGGAAATCATAATCTAAAAGGGAGAAACTACTAGACGCAATAAAACACCAAAAAAATGTGAATTTGCTATTTCTACCCATTAAATAAAATAGAAACCGATTTCATTTCTTTTTCTCTTGACATCGTTACAACAGGATAGGAACGAGTTAGAATTTCAGTGTTTTATTAGGTTAGAAACTCTTCTTCTCAGTAGATTCTGTCCTTTTTATACCGTTGATCAATTCGTTTGTAGGATTACCGCTGTAATGGCACTATGTTTAGCCGAAAATCCATGTTAATTACTTCATATAACTATAAGATATTCGATGCAATGTAATAAGTAACAATACCCTGTATACAAATGGGAATATACAAATAAATTCTTGTTCTTAGTGTTGTTGATGATGATGATGTATTAACAATGCTTCGTCATTTGTTATTCCGAATTCAAAATTTCTAGAGTAACTCTACTAAGCGCCCTTCTCGTTTAAACTCCCTCTCTTAAAAGCCTCTTCCCCCTACCCCCATCATCATCATCATCATCATCATCAACATCATCATCATCATCAACATCATAATCAATCATCATCTTACATTTCCCAACTTGTAAATAGGGCCAGACTAGAGAGTTAGTATAGTCGATCAAAACAGAAAGTTATCGATAGCCTAAAAAACAGTTATAGATAACAAGCGGTAGCTGTCGATAACTTAACAGCCTTGGTTGTTAATAACTAATTTTTCCTAGTCTATGAGATAGTTGTTGACAAGCCATAAACAGTTCTTGTTACAAGCAATGTGTGGAGAAGTTCTGTCGGACACCAGAAGTCCATAACTAGAAGTCTACATCTGGTATTGGCGCGTGTGCTATGTCTTTCGCGTGTAGGCTATTTTTAGAAACTGATGTGCTCGCGAGAAAATGACGTTCCCGCTATTTCAACACCATACATTGGAGTTGCGGCCGAATATTTTGGAAAGTGGCAGGTGAAATAAATCAAATCACATCAAAATACTTGACAGGCCATTCTCTTTAATTCTCACATTTCGACAGAAGTAGTATCGTAAATAGGACAATAAAATGACTTTTTGAGGGAATATTGTTTATTTGCGCCAGCGTAGTGTCAAGTGAACCGATGTTTTGTTGTGTTTCTCGTAAGACAACAAGAAGTTGCTCTCTTTGTATCTTCGCCTTGTGCTTTTGCTTCTACATCTTTTTAGCTGCATTTTGTCCCATTCATAACAAATAGACTTCGATTTTTCTTTTCGAACACTATTTGCTCAGCGAGGAACTGTTCGACACTTTTTCTACTTCAAAGCTTGCTGTACACTGCTGTACGCAAGCTCTCACCGGAATAGTTTTCCCGCGTCATTAAACGTAACCTGATTGGTTAATATTCATCGGATGATGAACCGAGAACCAATCAGCTGCAGGGCCGTTGATGGATTAACGGCCCGCCAGGAGTCATTTGCGGCCCGCAAAGCGCGTGTTTTCAAGAGGGCGGTTTTCAATTTGGCCGCGTATATTGATAATAATAGTGATTTTAGACGTCTGTTCAGTGGCATTTGAAGGCGAGTGAAAAAGCAACCCGTTGCCGGGTTTTCGAAGACAAACTCACAAAACAAGCAGGTCGACTTTTTATAATTTACGAGAGAATTAATTAATTAATTAACTTTTAGTAGGAAAGTGTGTCTTTATTTTGTACAGCATATCGTCATGTTAAAATACTGAACAACATACACAACACGATAGCTGCTGCGAAGTGCCCGAGAAGCACAACTTGAATTAAACTTTTGACGACTGTAAATGAAATCATCATTGTTTGATGAATTAAACTCGTATTTCTATTCATTTTATTAAAACAAGTACATTACCTTAGTCAGTCTTTTGTTGTCATGCCGTCCTTATAATTCCATAAACATGCGAAACTCGCTAAACTTGTCGTTTTCTCTGAATGTTGTTCTCAAACGAATCAAGCTTCATTATGTTCATTCTGCGCTCGGTTTTGAGCGCTTCAGGGACGACGGTTTTGTTTTTCAAAATGGCAACGAACCTGTGCCAAAATGTACTTGCCCTCTTAATGCCTGTCTTCATCTTGAGAGTACCATTAATCTTTAGCGTCTTCTCATTTTGAATTTGACTCGGAATTTAGTCTCTCTTGCTCGCAGCCATTTCATATTCTTATTCCAAAACACTGAGGTTCTCTCGCTTATTTGGATGTTCCGAATTTTTTCAACTTCGATGCTATCATCATCGATGAAAGATGGCCTGATGATTCTTGTCTGGACGATTTAATCCTCACAAAACGGGAATTATGATGACCAACAAACAGTAATTTCGTAATGCCGTTCGCTCGTCCTCTGCAGTTCTGCTTTTCTTCAAAAATTTGTTCAACCAATCAAAGGCGCGAATTGAAAAATAGTTCAACGTGATTGGCTACTTGTTCGCGGCAAAGCTGTTCTAAAAATAGCCTACACGCGAAAGACATATCTCAATTAAGGCCTATTACCAGAGATGTAGACTTCTAGTTATGGACTTCTGAGGACACTTAAAATGGTGACTCATTTTGGTTGTCAGCAATTACTAGTCTTTCGAGACGTTAAAAAAGGCTCAGTGTTTTAACTACACAGGATTTGTGAAAGCTAACAGAATAGCAGCGTTGACGGTTGGCAGCTTGGCAGAGATCCGTCAATTTCAGCGGTCTTGTGTGTAAATATTTGAAGGATATAATAAAAACAAGAAGCTTCAATTTTGTTTTTGAACTGTACTTTCCGTTATGGACGCTTCTAAGAACCGAAAACGTTCGCGAACAATGTAACCTGTCAGTGTCAGTCGTTTAAAATTAGAATAGCAGATATAGATATTTGCATTTTCAACTGGACTTTCAGTTTGGTCTACAAATGCAAAGCTATTATTTATTTTATATGTTTGTTTAATACTTCCTTCGACAAACATTAGTAGATTTTTCTGCCATATTATTTATTCCTGTGCCCTTGACGCAAACTTTTGAAATAAGAGAGTCATTCGTAAAAGAAATATGTTGAAAAATATTTTTTTCTGCCGCACGCAAATTAATCATTAGCGCCTGCAATGCGGGGTAAAAGTCACGAAATGAGGAAATATCGGATATCTTCGGAAACATTTCTCGTTGGTTTTAGAAAGTAACCTCGCTATAGCAAATATATTTCGCTAATAACAAAACTACAACTCGGACCCAGCAGCGACTAGCTAAAATACATCTTAAAAAGTATTAACCAATGTTACTGAAGGTGGTGAAAAATTAATTACTCTAAGAAAATGAATAAAAGATTGCTTCAAATAAGCTACGCATTTATCCTTTTTTTAAGATAACACGAATATTTTGTAACATTTACAACAGCAGTAAGTTTATTTTGTTTATTTACCTTTTTCCAAATTTTAAACATCTTAGTTATTGTTCTATTTTAAGTTTATCTCCAGCTTAGAATTAAGGTAAGATTAATATTCATAAAATGCCTCCTTCTAAATTTACAATTCTGGGATAATGGCTAGTTTTGAACACCTTTGATATTCTAAATTTTATGCTCTTAGTTCTATTGAAAATTAATTATTTAGTATCTCCTGCCCTTTAATTAAAATCCGAGTTTACAATTCAAGGAAAGCTGAAGCTAAGTGTGTCGAGACATAACATTAACAAAAGCATAGGAAATGTTTACATAGATACTAAATATTTACTTGCTTAATATTTGACCTGAAACAGGTAAACTGACCATTGTGTGGTACATGCTTTGCGTGTGCGTTCCCAGATTTTGCCACTCGACTATTTACAATAACAAAACAGGCGTTTTCTGCTAATCCCTTGATTTTCTTTTACTCGCGCTGCTCATATCGCCGGTCATGTCGTGTTTGACAAACGTTTCTTAATTAGACCAGGCATCCTCAACCAACACTAGTGGTAGTACGCGATGAAGTCATCTGCCGCATCTGACATATGCAAATTTAGAAAACGAATTGACCATCTTAATTACTCTGTTATAAACAGTGAATCGGCATATCCTTCGTCTATTTAAACAGGCAAACCTAATTAATAACACTTCGCGTGTCCACTGTAAAGTGCGAATTTGTTTTCGACAGGAAAGGAACCTTGCTTGGAAGATGTCTTCGTCGAATGCCTTTTGTTTTATTCTTGCATTTATGGAGGTTAGAAACATATTAATTATAATTCTTAGATCTGTATCTTTACCTTTGTTTACAATATCTGTGCCAAAAATACAGTTTGTCTATTGTCTTTCACACTGAACGCTTTTTTGTGTTTTTTTTTTTGTTTTGCTTTTTTTGATCGACTAGGCTGCTGTTTTCGTTCGTTCGTCAGGCGGGTGCCCTGTTTCAAGTGGTAAGAAATACGAAGATAATGTAGGCCTTGATAAAGTTCATTGGCATTAACATTTCTCTTCTCACTTTTCTTATGCGTTATTTAATTACTGTGTTGAGTTAAAAATGAAATATGTGATTTAAACGCTACACAAATTTTCCATGATGGCTTCCCTTGTCCTTTCTTTGACAGCATGTAGCTATGCCCGAAAAATGTATATGATTATCCATTTCTTTGTCATTTTCTGCAATATTTTTATCTGTACAACATACTCCGTTATTTCCAAGGACAATTTCTAAGATTTTGTTTCATTGATTCTAAGTTTCATAATCGCTTTTTAAGTTTCTCAAATTTCCTCAGTCGTTACAATGAACATCTTGTTTAGAAGTCTCGCTACGTGTTTGTGTATGTGTCGTTGTTAGTTATATGGAAATTCAATACCATGCTGAGAAAGCAATGTGGAAACTGAAACGGTTTCATGTCAGAGTTTATTTGCTTGCATTAGTCGACTTAACGTCTACTTGAGTGTTTCCTGTAGGAAAAGAGCGAGGAAGCCGCACAAAATATCTTTTTTCACAAAGACCCTAATTTGGCCGATTCACCATCATTCTTTCTTCAGCTGACATCACCTTTCAGTAAGTACTCAGACTGCAGTTACTCGTTTCAAAGATGCCACGCATGTGCGGTCTTATCAACCAAAATATACCTGAATTGATGAAGACTTGAGTTTAGTAAGCCATTGTATCCTCTCTGTTAAATCTAAACGTTGATAAAATTGCTAAATCATTCAAAATTCAAAACTTAATTTTTCAATGAAATAAGCTAAGAGAATTTATTATTCATACAGTTGCAATCAAACTTGCGTCAGAAACATTCATTTCCGCAAGTCTCGCCAATTTCATTTTTTGTCTTAAGTAAATCAGCTGTGGTTGCTTTATCAACATAGACATAAACTAAAGCAGCTTTCCATCACCTTAGGTTTTTATGGCGTATTAAGTTTAAAAGTGTGTTAACTGTTTCATAAGAACAGTTCCAGCATTGTCATTAGCGACAATGGCTATGGATTCTTATTTCGCTACAAGACCGATATCTGAATGACAACAAGTAGATCTGTTGCTTGCAATGATGTCGATGTTTCTCAATAGACAATTGACTGGAGGCACTGATAAATTAAGAGCCGTTCCACGTAAAGTTCGAGTAATTTTGGAAATGGCCAAAAACAACCCTACCTCAAACTTTTTCTGGTGAAAGGTATCCATGAGTAAGTAATTAAATGGGCATTCAAAAGTTTGATAAATGCAATCTGATCACGTGACAACCAATTGAAGTTTGACCCCCCTGGGACCAATTTTTGTACTGAAAATTTCCAAAAATTGGCTAACTTTGAATGACGCTCATCGCAACAAAGAAGGCGTAACCTCCAACCAAATCATGCAACTTTTCTAGCCGATCTTTCTACTTTGTAAAAATTGTATTCATTTTTGTAGGGACCGCTTCTCTGCAGAGAAACAGTTTGAAACAAAGATGGCAGTTTGCAGGTTTTGTCAAAGTAGCAATTTTAGTCATTTTCGATGCCAAAAATCTCTAGGAAGGATTTTCAATAGCTCGTTGTTTTTTACTTCGTATTAGAGCCAAAGGGCTGTATTTTGAATATACTGAAAAATATCTGCGGGCAAATTACATTTAGGTGTCAAACGAGAGCGCTGAAAACTGGATATTTGAAAATTTTGCATATTCGATAATACAAAAATAGATCAACTTTTATTGCCTTTAAAAATCTTAAAATGAAACGATATCCACGTCACATCAAACCAAAGGCTATAAAATGTCATAGTTTTCATTTGGTTGATTAATCTGTCTCGAATTTTGAAGAGAAACACTTTTTTTTTTTTTTTTTTTTACGAGATAAAGCAACACTTTATTTACAACACAGACTACTTACAAAAATATACTTAATTAACTAGTAACTTAAATTAAAATAATTATACCACTTTCTTACAACATCTATTTGTACAATGTTTTAACAATACTTAATTGCACTACTTACAATGAACAATTTACAATTTAGCTACACACATTTACATCACTTGCAATACTATTACTTTTTTTATCGAATCCTTTAATACCAATACATTAATATTACTCACATAATTACGTTACTTCTTTGCTTACACTGATAATTGATTTTTAATCTATTTTGCTTTTAAGTTAGAACAGTTTTATATAATCACAATACAATACAAATCCCCGATGACTTACTTTACACCATCACACTTTTACTTATACGACACACCGATTATCTACCTATTTTGATTGTTAAAAAAAAAAACGGTCTAACTCGTGAGAAGGAATTTCCACTTCTGCCTAAAATTCTTCTCATCATTAGACGTGGCAGCGATGTATTTTTCAATCTCCATTTTCTCGTGCACTAATGCGACGAAGTCATTAAAAACGTGTTTGATACTGTTAAGTGCGTTTGCATAAAGAAAATATTTACCCAGAAGTATGAGATGATTGAGGGCTAAACGGTGCGTACAAGACCGAGTAATTCCAAATAACACGTCAAGCTCAGAAAGAAGTAAATTCTCATTGCTTTCGATCATATACCAATTTTGGAACTTATTCCAAAAAGAGGACGCCTGCGTGCAGCTAATAAACAGATGCTGTATGGTTTGGCTATCAGAGGGACAGAACGGGCAGAAAGGGGAAGCAACCTTTTTCATTTTGTATAATAAACTGTTCGTGGCTAAAATGTTGTGTATAATTTTGTATTGGAACATTGCTAATTTAAGTTCTTTTGTGGCCTTAAACGGCAGAAGATAAATTTTACTTAGAGTCTCCTTTGTGATACCGTATGATTCAAGCTTTTTCTCTGAGGTTGGAGGGGGAAGATCTTCAAAGAGTAACAACTTTTCGTACAACGTCTTGCACGATAAAGTACAGATTGGCGGGGTGGGTGAAGTCGTGTCACCGAAATTCACATGAAGTAGCTTCTTCCATCTTTGGGGAATCGCGGATATAAGGCTATGGTATTGTAAAAAATTGCAATCTAGTGCGTATTTATTGCAAAACGAGAGGAAAGGCAGAAAGCGATTTTCATACTCGTCAAAAAGATCTGAAATTTGTTTTACTCCTGCTTCGTGCCATTGAGGTAGATATGCCATTTTTTTGTTGATCATGATGAATCTGTTGTTCCAAATTATTTGAGAGAGAACCTCGTTCTTGCTGTGAGGTGTTGTAGACGCAATTTTCTGCCAATAATTTATAATTTGTTTGTAAAATTCGGGAAGGTGGTTATTAAGGTCAAGAAGGTTATAATTATAATTACATTTAAAAAGCTCCGTGCCACCAACACTGGACAGAAACGATTTTGGAATATACTTCCACGGTGCATCCGAGTCGGAACATAAGCGCTTAATCCAGGTTAATTTTAAAGCTTTGTCGAAGAGAACAAAATCTTTCATTTCTAGACCACCATCTAATTTCTTCTTGATAAGGGTTGTCTTTTTTATTTTTGGTGGTTTTTGCTTCCAAATAAAGTCGAACACTATATTATTGACTTCTTTGGCAAAGTTTTTTGGAGTCTCCATAACACTGCAGATGAACACAAGTTTGGAGAGTGCTAATGTTTTGACAATATTTATTTTGCCGTAAATGGAAATGTCTCTTCTGGACCAGATACTTAGAGTTTTCTTTAAAGGTCCTAACTTTTCCAAAAAATTTTTCTTATGAGACGTTTCAATATTGTAAGTAAAGTGTACCCCAAGAGCATAAACTGGTTCGTCACTAATTTGGAGGTTGAAAATTGCATCCTTTCTATGACGCAAGGAGCCGAGCCAAAGCATTTCTGATTTTATTTGGTTTATTTTTAAACCAGAACATTTTTCAAACAGCGAGAGTAAGTCAAATAAATTAGAAACCGACTGGACATCGGCGAGAAGGGCGGTAGTGTCGTCAGCATATTGAGAGAGCTTGACTACTTCATCTCCTTGTATATTAATGCCTTTAATATCTTTAGAACGTCTAATACTCTGGGCAAGGAGCTCCATAGCGATAACAAAGAGTATGCCTGAGAGTGGGCAACCTTGACGGACACCGCGTTCTAAATAGAAGTGTTGGGAGGCTACTCCATTGTTAATACCGCAACTAGAGATGTCTTTATAGAACACGCTGATCCATTGCCGAAGATTTGGACCGAAGTTGAAAGATTCTAGGCATTTTTGGATGAAGTCCCATTCAACTGAGTCAAAAGCTTTTTCGAAATCCAAGAAAACAGCTATACCTGGTATATCGTTTGTTTTAGTGAAGTCCATTGTGTCTGCTATAAGTCTAATGCTTTCACCGATGAATCTTCCTTTTACATAGCCAGACTGACAAGGATGGATTATGCTTGGCAAGATCTTTTCCAACCGAAGAGCAATAGTTTTGGTCGCGATTTTGTAGTCAACATTAAGTAGGGATACAGGTCTCCAATTCTTTAAATACTCCGCATTCTTATTCTTTTTAGGGATTAAAGAAATAATACCTTGCCGTTGAGAGATAGAAAGTGACCCGTATTTTAAGGCATAATTAAAGCTTTCTACCATGAATTTACCGACGTCGTTCCAAAAGTAGCGGTAGAATTCAGAGGTAAGACCGTCTGTGCCTGGTGTTTTATTGCTCTCCATTAGCATCAGCGCACGTTCGCATTCATCGATGGACATAAGGCCTTCGCAGCTTGTAGCGGTTTCCTCTGATAACGCGTTTTCCGTTTTAAAGAATTCGTTAAAAACCGAGTCGTTCGGATTCATATTTTGTGATGTATATATCCGTTTGAAAAAACGCTCTTCCTCTTCAAGAATCTCCTTTGGGTCAGTAATTTTTTCCTCATCGTTAACAAATATGGACGTTATGTGTTTTTTCCTGTGGTTTGTTTTTTCTAAATTGTAAAAATACTTACTATTTCTCTCGCCATGTTCATACCAGCGCGCTCTGCTGCGTATAATCGTGCCTCGCGTCTTGACGCTTGCTATTTTGGTTAGCTTAGATTTTATTCTTTCTAATTCGCTTCTAAGAGAATCGCTGTACTCTGTCTGGAGTTTCCATTGTACCGTAATCATTTCCGACAAAAGAGCACATTCTTCGTCACGTCTAGATTTTTCTTTTTTCTTCGAGAATTGTATTGTAAACGCTCTAATTTCCATTTTTATCATTTCCCAGAACAGCCCTTTGTCTTCAACTTCATGATGCTTTTTGGCAAACTCTGGAATTAAAAAGTTCAATGATTCGGCATATTTGGTGTCAGACAACAAAGAATTGTTGAATTTCCAGAAGCCGGGCCCACGAGGGGGTTCGCATTCAGAAAAAGAAATAGAAAGAGTGACTGCGGAGTGGTCAGAATAAATATTTGGGATTATTTTGCATTCGCTAACTCGACTACAAGATTGTTCTGAAACGAATAGATAATCAAGTCTACACTGAATTTTCATTGAGGGGTTCGCCCACGTAAAACCAAATGAGTCTGGATTTTTGTAGCGCCAAGAATCGACCAAATTATGTATTTTGATTTAAGTAATGAGTTCAATGGTTGATGCCTTTTTTAGGTCTACCAGTTTACCGCCTCACCCGCCTCACCGCTTTTGTCCGAAGTGTTGATTACGCAGTTGAAGTCACCCCCTAAAACAAGGTTTTCATTACCATAGTTACTGAGGATATTGTTCGAAAGCTCTCTAAGGAATACAACCTGCTGGTTTGGATCGTTTGGTGCATAAACATTAACCAATACGACTTTTGTGTTATCAATAACAATCTCTGCTAAAATGTATCTCCCGTATTTATCTTCGGTAATTTTTTCAATATTAACGTCAAGTCGCGGTTTAAAGAGGATCATAACTCCTCTGCTATGGGACGAACCGTGGCTAGATACGATTTTGCCTCCCCATTCTGCCTCCCATCTTCCGATAGCGTCGAGTGAGGAATAAGTTTCTTGCAAGAAAATTATGTCAGATTTTTGCTGATGCAGCCAGCGAAACACCTGTCTTCGCTTTCTCGAACCGTTTAACCCTCTTACATTAAGAGATATAATTTTGTACATTTAGATTCTCTACAGAAGGCAAATTCATAATATTCCAGAAATAAGTATAGCATTTGTTCATACTATAACGCACTTTGTGCAGCGAGATTTCATTACATGGTATTAATTTTCTTTTGTTGATTGACTTAGAGTTCGGTAGACAAAAGCAATGAAACATACTTACGACAGAAACATAACACAAACAAAATAAACTACTTACAACTTCGGACTTACCTATGCATTTGTGCGGCATTATTGACTGGGCCGAAAAACAGATATCAACAGCAGCCGTCAAGCGATGGTTGAGCTGGACAGCAAAGCGAGAGAACTCACAGTGATGTTAAACTTAACTGTCCATTAAACGTCCGTAAATAGGGAAATTAGTTGTTTCGGGTCCTCGGTAAAGTGAACCATCAATGAGAAGCTTTTCAACTTTGAAATAAGCTTCTTTCTTTTCGCGTTTAGCTGCTTTGAGAATGGGGTATAAGTTCTTCCTTATTTCGTCCACTTCCTTGGGAAAGTCGTCGGATATTCTAATGTTGTTGCCTTTGGGAATGTTCTTTATGAACGACTTGATGAAGTTCTTGTCTTGGTAAACGGAGAGTTTGACTATTATTGGACGTGGTCCAGAGCTCTGGCCATCACGTTTGCGTGTAGAAATTCTATGGACTCTATCAAAGTGTATCTGCTCTTCGTCGCCGGGTGGAATTTTCAGCTTCGTGCGCAAAAATTCTCTCAGAACCGTTTCTGTGTCGTTGTTCGATTCGTTTAAACGTTCTTTTACGCCAAAGAATTTTAGGTTGCCCCTACGACTGTGGCATTCAAGTTTGACGTGCCGGCGACGTAATTCATTAATATCTTTCTCCACTCCCTCTCGGGTGATGTTGATGTTTTGTTGTTGAGACTCCAAACTACTTGTTAGCGTTTTCAAATCGTCAATCTCTTCTTGCGCATTCTGCAACCTTGCTTGCAAGGACTTATTTTCCTCTTCCAGCTGGCTAATTCTAATTTTATAATTTTCCAACTCAGGAAGAACACCTAACAGCATGTTAAGCTTTTCTTCGATGCTGCTGAGTCTTGCGTTCATTGTACATGACTGCCTGCAGCCGTGATATTCGGTCGCATCTTCTTCGTCAGTTTGGGAGCTTCCTTCTCGAGTTCTTTTCCTCCCTCTTTCTTTCGTGTCGTTATAATTACTTTGAGCGTTATTATTTTGTTACTTTTGAGAGATAACAACCATGACATGCGGCCGCGAGGTTGAAAGTTTCAGGAGCTCGTTCGCCTCGTGTCCGCCATGTTTCGTGGCTAGAGCCCAGTCCCCAAAAACACTTTTCTGACTGTCAATATCACCCTTCCCCCACCCCTCCCTGGACGGGTTTTACCGCTAGCTCCGAACTGTCGAGGAAAATATTTCAAATCGTTTGACCTATTGTTTCTTTTTCGTTTCTTTGCTATTATATGATCGTGTGTGGTTGCCTAAATCTTGAAAACACTACAAGAAAGACACTAGTGACTACGTAATGGTCTGAAAAAAGTATGCAATGGAAATGTGCGTGACTTTGGCGTGACACTCAAATACATTCCCAAATTTTCGCGTAGAAGTCTTAATACTCTTTCTTCCACTCGCAGTTGAACACTATGAGCCAAGACGATTATACTTTGTTTCGTTCGTTCATGTGATAAGTCTCATGTTTACATTATCTTGGTTTTGTGCCTGAGTGCCTGAACGATTACAGCTGCGCTTTCTTGTGCTTGTTCACTCGTAAAAACAACTCGCGTGTTTGCCTTTATACGTACTTCGACAGCTAAAATTATAGTGCAAGTGCATGATGTATTCTGTATGATCCAGAACTTCAATAAATAGAAACACAATATGTTGAATAACAAATTCTGGAGAGCCTTGCGAGGATACCTTTCGACCGCAATGTCACTTGCCCGGCATTTATTTAAGGTAATTGTAACACAATTAAAACTAAACTTTTACAAGTTCATATTTTAGCTCAAAGCATTGGGATTGATTTTTCTGTCCGAGATAAGACTTTTCTTGATATAAGATGCCTCCCAAAGTTATTTGCTTTCGATAATTAGGCCATTAATTAACCTATTTCGTTTCTGCCGAAACCGGCTGGTTAAACTTCATGAAACTTACCCAGACACTTAGAAATCCACTTGCATTTTCAAATAGAATCGACGAATTCTGTAATCAGATGTAGAAAACAAATTGAAATGATCTGTGGAAACCTTCATGCTACATATGAAGTAAATATTGTTTACACCTTTCCTTCGTACCTGTCAGATCTTGATGTGTAAATCCATGCCTTGCTGGAATTGAAGGTTCTTCAATACTGCCAACTCCTTAATATAAATACTGAGTACACAAAGTAAAGGAACTTTATTGGATGTCGATCGCTATGGGCAGCGGTTTAATAATAGCTTTCGGTGTATACTCATACTTACGAAGTTCAACGTTCTGGAGACTCTGGACGTTTGGCAAAACAATATTGCATTTATCGTCGATTTAATTCGAACAACAAGATGTCCTCTCACCTTGGCATCTGCTTGGGTAAGTATAACTTGAAAGTGAGTTCATTATTTTGAAAATAGCATACGGAAACTCTACACAGCTTCATCACAGTAAGGCACTACCTCTCTGGAACCTCTATTTTCATTCGCCCGCTGTAAACACTACCTCTATTGTTATTCAGGGCTAGAGGCATTGTTATGAGCTGTTATCTATTGTTTTAAGAACCAATGAAGTATCTCGTTCCGAGAGGTAGTGGGCGCCCTTCATCAGTAATTAAAGGTGCTCCTTTTTGAGAAAAAATAATTGACGATGAAATAAGTTCCCAAAGCTCGCTATAAATTGTTAAAGCAAATGCGTACTCAGACACGGAAGGAAATATAAACCCGAAATCATAACTATATCACGCGAAAACATTGGTTATTTATAATAGATTTGCTATAAATAAAAGTAATAAAAGGCTGACGTACGTATTCAATTACCGTTTCTTTTTTTCTTTTCTTTTTTAAGCGTATGTATAATTCGCACAAAGCCTGATCCTAATGGCTTGTACTTTTCAATTGCGAGCGAATTGAAGAGTATTCAAACTCTCACACTAAAATATTTTAAGTATGATTCGCGTATATATTTAGGTGTCGCGCCAAAGTCACACACATTTCCAGTACATATTTTGTCGTTTTCAGACCATTCCAGTCATTGGTACGTGGCTTTCTTGTAGTGTTTTAAAGATTCAGGTAGCCTCACACGATCATATAATAGCAAAGAAACGAAAAAGAAACAATACGTCAAACGATTTGAAATACACTCTTTTTTTTATAAGAATATATTTTATAAGAATATCGAGACTGAAATTTTGAAAATTTAAGAATATTTTAAGAATAAAGCCGAGGCTGAGATTTTGAAAACGATAGATATAATTTTGTTTGTTGAAAAATCTTTAAATACAATACAATTATAACAATATATATTATAACAATTATAACAATTATTACAATTAACCACGCTATCTCTGTGCGAAATGCTTTTTTTAAAACCAAAACGGCCAAGTGTCGTTTGACGTGACATCTTGACCTCGCTGGCTGCAACGAAAAGCGATGGAACACGTGCACAATGTAACGCGATACAGATCTTGGTACCAAAAACTGGTAATTGATACCGCAATTAATTCTAAAACGGAAATGTCATAAGCTTTAATTTAAGAATAATACAAGAATATTTCCAGCCTAAAATCTGCAGAAAAATAAGAATATTCAGCCTGGGCCGGAAAAACAACATTCTTATAAAAAAAAAGTGTGTATTTTCCTCGACAGTTCGAATCTAGCGGTAAAACCAGTCCAGGGAGGGGTGGGGGAAGGGTTATGTTGACGGTCAGAAAAGTGTTTCTCTTCAAAATTCGAGACAGATTAATCAACCAAATGGAAACTATGACATTTTATAGCCTTTGGTTTGATGTGACGTGGATATCGTTTCATTTTAAGATTTTTAAAGGCAATAAAAGTTGATCTATTTTTGTATTATCGAATATGCAAATTTTTCAAATTTCCAGTTTTCAGCGCTCTCGTTTCTGTCGTTTGACACCTAAATGTAATTTGCCCGCAGATATTTTTCAGTATATTCAAAATACAACCTTTGGCTCTAATGCGAAGTAAAAAACAACGAGCTATTGAAAATCCTTCCTAGAGATTTTTGGCATCGAAAATGACTAAAATTGCTACTTTGACAAAACCTGCAAACTGCCATCTTTGTTTCAAACTGTTTCTCTGCAGAGAAGCGGTCCCTACAAAAATGAATACAATTTTTACAAAGTAGAAAGATCGGCTAGAAAAGTTGCATGATTTGGTTGGACGTTATGCCTTCTTTGTTGTGATGAGAGTCATTCAAAGTTAGCCAATTTTTGGAAATTTTCAGTACAAAAATTGGTCCCAGGGGAGTCAAACTTCAATTGGTTGTCACGTGATCAGATTGTATTTATCAAACTTTTCAATGCCCAATTTGATTACTTACTCATGGATACCTTTCACCAGTAAAAGTTTGAGGTAGGGTTGTTTTTGGCCATTTCCAAAATTACTCGAACCTTACGTGGAACGGCTCTTAAACTTGCACATGTCATACACATTTACGCGTATTGACTCCTCGTCGCAATCAAATATACTTTCCAAATTCATGCAATTGTCTTTAGTAGCAGAAGAATGCACCCAAGAAACTTCACTTGATAAAATAGAAAACGAACAGCCAAGAAGACGGAATTCATACTTTCATGTCTACATTTGCAATTCGCGTTGCCAAGCTATAAAGGTTCGACAACCCGAGATATTTTTTTTTCAAAAACAAACTATTTCCGTAAAACGTCTCTCCAGCTTATCGAAATCAGAAGTCCCAAGTCACCGACTTGCACCATCTTAATTGGTCAACCACCAAATTAGTAGCTCCCATGGGAAATACACACACCTTTTCAAAACAACTGGGAGATGGCAAAGGCATCTCCTAAAACAATCTGGTGTGGCCAGACCTTTCTCCAAGCTAAATCTCTGTGCTATTAATGGAGTCCATACCATTTTGTCCGCCATTCTGGATATCCATGTTAACATTTCCGGATGTATATTCCGAAAATTTGTCAAGAACTTCTAGCCCGGAATATCCAGTGGACGACTCAAAAGAGAGATCCAAAGGCGACCTCAAAATTCATGAAAGACCTAAAGAACAAAAGAAGTGGACCAATTTTATCGCTGATTTGACAGCTATGTAATCAGAATCTATGTCTTCAAATTAAGTATTTTAATATTGTTAGTATTTTAGCATTTTAACGCATCACCTCTTATGTACCCATTACACTAAACCGGCAAGGAGCTTGATATGATGAATTACTGATGACACAACAAATACGGTCGCCAAGTACGGTGTCCCTTAATCTGATACCGTAAAATTCCGGTTAGAAGCCTCCCCCCCCCCGGCTTATAAGCCCCCCCCCGGTTATAGGCCCATCTAACTGGAAACAAAAAAATACATCCGGTTATAAGCCCCCCCCCCCCCCCCCCCCCGGATATAAGCCCCCCTCTCCTGGATGACAGTACTGAACAGGGCTAAATGTTGCTTTATTTTGACTTTTTAACTCATAAACGTATTTCGATCAACACTGCCGTGGCTCGTTTCGAAACATTTTTTTTATTCCGCTTATAAGCCCCCCCGGATATAAGCCCCTCTGCTTATAAGCCCACCCAAAACCCCTTACGAACTTGTATAAGCCCAGGGCTTATAACCGGAATTTTACGGTACTTTAAAATTGAACTCATCTTACACAAATGTGTATCTCTTTTATAGGAAATTTCAAATACGATCAAAACTTCGAGTTTATAACGATCGATACAGGAAACACAACCAGAACACCATCTATTATGGTAACTGCGACTAGTCACCAAGGAAGCTTGGTGAGGAAATATCTTGGCTGCTTAACCAATCATGACTACAAGCACAATGGCTCACTCTGGTACTACCAGGTTGCTCACTTCAAGTTTAATAGCAACATCAATATAAAAAGTCGTATTCGGCTCACTGGAACCAATGCTCTGGCGTTAATTGGAGAGAACATTTCCATAGATGCAAATGGAAAGCTGGCAGTTGAATCAAACGGCATGAATCCTCTTTACCAAGATCCAAGATTTGTTGGAGGCTACGTCGCCAAAAGTGATGTAGATGGTTAGTTTAGAAACATGCTCAGTTGTCTTTTTAAATGCCTGTCACACTTGTTATTGTCACGTTCAAGACTGCGATAAAAGCATTACCGGTTTGCATCGGAGCACGAAAATCAACGACAGCGGGATGTCAAGAAAAGAGGCTGGAATCGGTCTTTAACAGGAAAATTCTTTTTTCTTATATTTCTACTCGGTAATTGTTCAGCAACGCTGCTGTAGAACGGAAGGCCTTAATTAGAACTTTGCCAATGGTTGTCACTAGGCTTGTAGTACATGAAGAAACCATTTTGGCACGCAGTTAAACCTTGTCTTGTTATTTAGGTAATCTAATGCATTGAATTGTCATACAGGGGTTCCTTACGGTGGACCTGGTCGAGGTGTTCGTGTCAATGGCGATGTTGGAGGGGCTGGCCATGGTGGTCATGGAGGAGGAGACAGCGACCTGTCTTCTGGCAAACCATATGGTCTTACCAATACAGACGTCTATTTGGGTGGAAGCACAGGTATAGGGGAGAGTTCCGATGTAGATTTTATCACTAAAGTGGACTCGCCGTTATGTCCGGGAAACAGTGTATATATGATTTATTTAGCCATCCCTGATAAAGACAACTTGATAGCCACGATTCCACGATTCCATAGTATTGGCGCATTTACAAAACAAATCACATGGTTAAATGGTGACTTGGATAAAGTGAAATTAATGAAGAAGCGTTCTCAAGACGAAGATTTTCCGTCTTTCCCAACGGGAGTAGAACCAATGGCCTTCCAGATACCGGTTCGACACCCTAACCACTTCGCGTTGGGGGACTCACGGTGAGCGAGATCATAGCGGAGCACCATGAGTAAGGATTTTTGGTAAACCCATGAGGCCTAGAAAATTTGGTGCGTACGCCCGCCCGCCCGCCCGCGTCTACAGACTCGCGGGGAGGGGGAGGGGAGTCCCAAGGCAGCCCGACCGGATGTGGGGGGAGGAGAATACGCTGAGGGAGATTGGGAGCAGATGAATGTCATCTCTACTTATCCCTACTTACGTACGTAAACAGAGCTTACAACTTTGATCAATTGACAGCTGTCAAATCAAGGTATCCGCTGACCAGTATCACGTGGCCATGTCGCGGGCTCACATCTGGAGCTCATCGAGGTCACATGTTTTTGTGAAGTTGACCGCTGACCAGATGAGGGTTTTCTAGTTGATCGCGGTCTCAAGTCGTAGTTTTTTTTTACATTTTTTGATCATCGCGTTCCGTTTATTCAGCTTTACATAACGGGCAAAGTTAATAACCGAGGAGCTCAGCTTTAAGGCATGGCTAGATCTATTGTAAAAAGTTTTTTCTGTTAAAAAATGATCTGGACATTTCATTTCAACTTAAACGAAGCGATTGTATGAAAAGGCGGCAAACTGGTTTGCACGTTGTTCACTGCTGAATTGAAAGACGGTAAGAAAGCGTGCTGGAGGACACAGATCTTCGTGAATATTTCTCGCTTTATTTACTTATCTACAGCATGGAAACTTATGCCAAGTGATTTAGGATAACCTCTTAACGGGAAGATCCGAAATAATTGTTGACCTTAACATGATATATCGGAGTACGAGTCAAAAACAGCGAGAGTTGAAGCACTGTCGTCGGTTCCTGCGGCTGACCAAGACTGGAAAATTAACTGAGGTCTGAGCTAATATAAAACTGTACTCAGAGCCGGTCAAGTTGACTGAAGTGAGGGATAAAAGACTGTTAAAAGCTACACCGAAAGGAAGAAAGATATTGATCTTCGCTGATAATTAACAATTAGATTATGAGCTCGAGATTTCTATGAGGTGATAGTTGATGAGGCCGCAGGCCGAATCAACTATCACCTCATAGAAATTGAGAGCGAATAATCTAATTGTTTTAGTAGAATTCTAACTGAAATAAACGCAAATGGTTTCTAATTATTTTTTTCTACGCATTATCGAACTATTAAACGCTTTAACAAAATCGCACGCATTGAATTGTCCTTGGTAAATTTGCAGTTGTTTACGCGCGTGCACCCGTTTTTCAATAATTTCAAGCTTTTAAAGTCAAGAAACCGCTAATGTCCTTCTTTTAGTCTTCTCGGGAATTTTTTTATTCATTTACATCTAAACTTCCTTCCAAAACTTCGGGAAAACGATAAAAACGTCGCATTTTGTGGACGACCTTCGGCAACTGCACACTAATGGCTGATAGTGTTCAATAGCTCAGCCAATCACATTGCAGCATTTGCATTAGTGTACTAGTAGAATTCTACTAATTCAGATTATGCAATATGTCGGTGGTGTGAGTTTATTACGAACATTGGACGAAACTACCGTTTTCGTTGCTTCGTCTCCGATATTTATATTTGGCTGGTTTGAAAGCTTTGCCCTGCAGAATTTACAAGCCTTCTCAAAATATGAGGTAACAAACGTAAATGTACACATTTTGTTATGAGAATCTGTTTATACTTCAGTCATTTATGAGCGAATTCGATGTTGTGTCGGTTTTCAGATCTTCCCGTCAATTATAAGCTTAAATTTCGTTAAAACGGCTGCTTTCAAACCTCTTAGCTTTAATCACTTTTGTACATTTTTCCCTATTAAATGTTTCTTTTCAAATATTGTGTTTTTTGTAGTTAGTGGAGTTAACTGTAAGGTTCATCGTTGGATTTTGAAAAGAATATTCAATTATTGAGCTACAAAATCATGATTTCGCGCGCTCCATTTACAGAAAAATCCCGCAAACAAATCAAAGCAAAAAATGAGAGACCTTCGGCAACGATACTTCACACCAACGATTAAACGATTTATCATCCAATTGCTCTATTTCACTCGCTTGCATTTTTGTCATTTTGGTGAGTCTGTTGAAATCTCGTACGCGTGATAAATTTTTAGATTCGTAAACGAGGATTTACGCCGGTGTTTATATTGTGAGTTGCCTGTGCTTGGGTGAGTGAGTTCAGACTTTTCCTAACGCACATTTGCCTGTTAGAAACGAAGAAAATTCATTCACTTTTCTGCATAAAACTCTCTAGGGTATTTAGCAATGCGTACGATAAAACATGCAGCGTAGAAATCATGCAACCAAACCAAGATGGTTCAAAACTACATTGTAAGCTTATTAGACAGCGAGCACCACTTCCTAAATCACAAACTGTCACAATTCTTACACAAAAAAGCTGCTTAAAAATGACTTAAACTGGTTCCTAATGAATTTGCTGAGTTAGTTTTGCCGCTGTGATTTTCTTTGTTTTGGCAACTATGTTTTGGCGTGAGTTCATTTTGTTTAGCCGCGAGTTCACTTTGTTCAGTGCCTTGAGTTGATCTTTTTGCCTTGACTGTTTTGAAGTAAATCAAAACAAATATCTTCGCCTTCATCAAGGTCCTTTTTACATTGAATTACCCTTAGAGTTATGAAAAGTCTTTACACCAAATTTTGATGTGTGCGCCTACGTGTGTACGTGCATGAGGAACCCAATAAAGTGCAGCGACATGTACCTATATGGGCAACCGTATACACTTAGAAATAGTGTGGCTACTTATTAATTGGGAAACAGTGCAAACTCAAGCAAAAAAATAATAAATAGGAGCTCCGCTTCTAGGCCTGCCTAAATCTATATATTATACTAGGTTCTTATATGTGTCTTAACTATGTGTGTGTGTAGAAGCGCGTGCATGTATATGATCTCGCTCAACACGAGACCCCATAGCTCAGTGGGAGGTCATAGGTTCGACTCCTGTTAGGAAACTCAGAAAATCTTTTTTCAATGTATTCGACTTAAGAGCGCTTCTTTATTTATTTATTTTTTTATCCAAGTCACAAATACACTTATAATTTTTCCACATTTATCATTTCGACATATTGAGCCTTGCAGTTATGGCAATACATGTGTCGCAGGACATGTCTGGAGTACTGAGTACTCGACTTGGGAACGGTTCTTCCATTAAATCACATGGCACTATTAGATATCAAATAGTTACTGGAGAAAAGAAAAGGTGATGAATTCTCTTCTGTAATCATTCATTTATAATAACAATACCTTCAAAATTATTGCTAAATATACCTCCCTAATGTTTCAGAAAAGAAAGGACATTTTATAAATCCAAAGTGTAATTAATTAGTAGTTAAATTATTAATAGTTCAATTGTTTGAGAAGGAATATTAGCGATATAAAAAGTGAACAACGAGGTTTCGATGACTCCATGTCATCATTATCAAGTTAAAATTAAAATACAAAGTTGAAGCTTTATATAGTGATCGGAGAGTGAATGAAAATATTTAGGGTGTGAAAATCTATTTACATAGTCAAATTAAGTAAACAGTTTGGCACGGACGGAGTCTGATTGTGTGTTGAGTTTTGGCTTTATGTTCCTGATGAAGAGCATTTTGTAAAGCAAACAATCCAGCTTCGTGCGGCATTTCTTTAAAACAGTGAACTGTTTTTGTACACTGTAGTCTTGCAGCTTGTGAAATGCCGAAATGCCGCACGAAGCTGGATTGTTTACTTTACAAAATGCTCTTCATCAGGAACATAAAGCCAAAACTCAACACACAATCAGACTCCGTCATTGCCAAACTGTTTACTTAAATTGACTATGTAAATAGATTTTCACACCCTAAATATTTTCATTCACTCTCCGATCACTATATAAAGCTTCAACTTTGTATTTTAATTTTAACTTGATAATGATGACATGGAGTCGTCGAAACGTCGTTGTTCACTTTTTATATCGCTAATATTCCTTCTCAAATGTTTTACAAAACATTTTGTTATTCGAAAAGTTCAATTGTTATCGTATAAACATGAATTGTATTTTCTTTGCTTGTTATTAGTTGTTATTGTAAATGACCAATACATCCCTTTGGAGAGTAAAGCACAATAAAGATATAATGTTGCTGTTACTGTATTCATTCATTCATTCATTCATTCATTCATTCATTCATTCATTCATTCATGAGTTCATTCATTCATGAGTTCATTCATTCATTCATTCATTCATTCATTCATTCATTCATGAGTTCATTCATTCATGAGTTCATTCATTCATGAGTTCGTTCGTCTACTATTGTTTCTAGGATCCTTTACGGGAACAAAGCTACCTGGTGTTGGGGGACCAGCAATAGAACTAGAAGCAAGTGGAAACATAGAGATACGTAAGTGCAGTTCAACCCTGTAATAATTCTGAAAACAGTGCTCAATTAATCTCAATTATTCCCGAATAATATGTTGTTGTTTTCTTCGTCAAAATGTTCTTAAATCTTTCATATCATGTAAGGTGGTGTCATAGATGCGAATGCCATATCCGGTTCAAGCGCATTAGACAACGACGAGATGACAGCAGGAAATTCCGGTGGATTAGTAAGACTGCTGGCTAAAAGGGTAAGAACAGGAGGATGTTAACCTACTCTAACAATGCTAGGATGGAATTCATAGTCCAGTATTTCAAACACATGTGTATTATGTATGCGATATCTAACAATTATCCCCAAATAATCGGTTTGATCATTTTATAGGTTAATATTTCGCAAGGAGCAGAAATTTATGTCAAGGGAAGTAAAGAATTATGTGCAAATTCTAGCAACTGTAAGGCCGGTGGTGGAAGTGGAGGGATTGTCCAAATAATATCAAGATCTGGTTTTATCGCCCCTAACGCCATCATTTTATCTGGTGGAAGCGGTGGTTACAGAGGCGCACAAGAAGAAGGTTTCTTATACATAAAGGGTGAGAATACATAACGAACAAGCCAGACTTGTAGCTAAGTTGGTCATGCCAAGCATGAGAATTGTCCAGCTTATAACCACAGTTCATTGCTGGTCATTAGAAAAGAGGGCTTCAACAAGCTTCTACTCTGGTGATTTTAAAGAAATATAAGAGGGAGCCAGAGAATTTTCGCCGTCAACATTGACTGACTTGACTTCTATGACCTAAGAAAGTCAAATATTCCAAAAATCTGTCTCTAATACTGTAATATGGAAACAAATGTCGAAGCCACGTCTCAATTCACATCGTGATAAGTTAGTCTTCTCTGAAAAGTTTTCTTGTTAGTTTTCTTTCATCAGTGTCAAATCTATAAGCTACTAAAAGGAGAAATTCCAATACTTTTTATTTGCAGGTGTCCAAGATGGGCATTTTCAAACATTTCCTAATACACCGTTCTCTTGGGGCCAAAGTCCTTTTTCGACGAGAATGATACCTTCCTCTACCAGGGCAACCGTCCAGCAAAGTACATTTAAGAGCCAGTTATCAATAACAGCAACTGATATTGCTACTGCGACAGTTATTCTGATTCCAATGTCAAGACCCTCTTACCACGGTGCAACGTTAAATGTGACGACAAGTGTTGTGCCAGAAAGCTCCGGAAGCCCCTCAAAATCGTTTTCCCCAACTAGTGTAATCAGCAGTCCAACACTGCATCGTCCACATGCTACAATGTCAAGCACTAAAGGTTTGTACCTAAATGAATGCCACGTCGAACTTAACGACTTATAAGCTCATCCACTGAGCACAAGACGAGCTACGTCATTTTTTGAAGTCGTTATTTATTAATTTCACGCTATATCGCAACATTCTAATTTCACGCTATATCGCAACATTCTTATTATTCTTATTAAGTACTCATAGAGGCATTCCCAAATTGAAGGGTCTTGCAATTCCAAAAAGCCCTCGACTTTAAATCTACACCAAGAGGTAACGAATGAGTGATTTTATTTACCGACCCTCGGCTACTTGTTCAGTTGCGTAATTTTATTTTGTTTTATTTTGAAAACAAAGTTATGTATTTCTTAACGTTTCAGTTTCGCCCATAAAGAAGGACAACGCTGAGAATTTAAGTCAACTTCTTGATCAAGTGAGGTTATTTAAGGCAAGTGTTATTGTTTCATTTTGCGGTCAGAGTGTTAACTATTTTTAAATATGCTTTATGGTTTCAATTTTGAAAATTTGGTCAAGATTGATACCACCACCTTGAGGAATGCTCTCTACGTCTTTCTTATTTACATGTGTAAAAAAACTACGATACGTTGTAAGCAACTGTCAAACTAATTGCCAAATGCATAATGGCACTTTCAAAAAAATATCCTGCCTTTCACCCTGCACGTTATTCGCGATTGAATAACGAGTTGCAGTTTATTGTAACGTTTGAACCACTATAACTTCTATTCATGTTTTTGAAAAGAAATACTTAACCTCGTGTCTTTTTTATTATCATTTTTGTTTTAATTAGAATAAAGGCAACGTCTCCATCGAGGCTGCAGTCATAACAGATTTCATGAAATCGTTTGAGGGGTTTACGGTTGTAGGAAATCTAACAACAGAAATTATCAATATTAGCATTTCCTTGATAGAAGAACTCAATGAGCTGATGATTTCCGAGGGATTGTCAGTCAACCAGTCGGAACTGCAGGTAACTCGGCTTGAAAAAGGTAGAACAAGCTTTCTTAAGACTCTTAATAAAACATGGTTTGTCAAAACATGGCTTGCCAACACTTCGATTCTGGTAGAAAAACTATTGTAATGCTGCAATTAGGAAAAGTCTCGTTTACATGTAGCTTCTTAAAGCATGAAATGACGTTTCTCTTAATCTTATATATCTTAATAATCTGTTTCACTTTTAAACAAGTTTTGTAGGCCAAACGAATTCTGAGAATTGTAAGTACGGTCTTTTTAAGAAGAAATAGCTGCTTTCCTCGTTGAAACAAACTTGCCGTTGACTGGGAACATTTTGCCTGCGTTCCAAGAAGTCGTGTACTTCTTTCAATTTTTAGACCACTTTTGACTTATCTTTCTTGATGACTTCCTAGAATCAGATCGCCACTTTAGTAACCACTGTTGATGACCTTTTGGATGATAGAGACGCTGCAGCATGGCGCGAGAGTGGAATGGTGAGAACTGAGATACGAGAATCTGTAAACAACTTACAAATGGTTTGCTATCACTGAACAGCGGAATATAGTTACGCCAAGAACCCAATGCTATTAGTCGGCAGGATTTTGCTTGGGTTGGTGCTAAGGGGGGGGGGGGGGGGTATATTTCCCGGGGAAATGTTGAAAAACTAAGTTGTTGAACCCCACTTTTCCTGCATTCTGAGAGTCATTTTAACCCTACCTCTCAGATTAAGCGGACCTTTGCGGCGCGTGAGTACGGACTCAGCCATCACATCCCCCCTCCCTGCTACGGCCCTGAAAGTAATTCTATAAATCGAGTTATAGACAAACTTTACGTAGTGTGACGAATGTATCCTTCATTGGTTGCTACCATACCAAATTTAATCTTCACGAATCTTTCTTGAGAGAAACACTGCAATTATAACACTACATCACTGCTAAAGTGACTTTCTTTTCTTTAATATTTTCCTTCTTTAATGCAAAATTTGAAACTTACACATATCAACTAACAATCTCAAACTAAAAGATTGGATATTCATAAACTAGTGTGACTAGTGACTAGTGTAACTAGTGTAATAGTGTAACTAGTGTAACTAGTGTAATAGTGTAAAACCATGCATATATTATTAACCTACGTACCGTTCTATCGTTTTCATTTACGGTTTATGGATAAGGATTAGTAGTAATATCGGAGTCTGACTAAAACCACCTCGGGCGCACCCACATAATTTTACCTCTTTCCGTGTGTACTACTAAGGGCCTTTATCAAACCACGCTCACAAAAGCTCGCGTGCCTTGATAAAGTCCCTGAGTAGTACACACGGAAAGAGGTAAATTATGTGGGAGCTGCTCGGTAGTTTTAGTCAGACTCCGATATTACTACTTGGAAGAAAAGAACAAACAAACGAGCCGCGGAACGTCTATTTAGAGGAACACAACAGTGAAGTACAAACGTTCTAAATAATAAAAATTAAAAATATTTTTTCTACCTTATATACGATGGACGAAATTGACCTCGAATCTTTGGAAGAAGAACTTGCAAATCTTGATCCCGAAGATTTGCGATATTTATCAAAATTAATTGCAGAAGACACACCTACAATTCAAAGGGTAATAAACACTTTGCTGGATGAACCAATCCCAGAAGCCACAAAGAAAAAATTAAAAACCCCATTAAAACCATTAAAACCAATACCGAAACCACCACCCAGAAACAGAAAAAGAAACAGAAAAGAAACCATTTTGAAAATATTCGACCCCATCCCGCCGAACAAGGTGAAAACCGTGACAGATTATCAGAATGAGGTTCTGGACCTGTACCATGACACGGAATATGAGGGTGTGGTAGAGGAGAGCGGGAGACGTTACAAGAGGTGGCGTTTTGTAGTGGGTCTAAACAAAGACCTCACACCCAGGTTCATCGAAAAGATAAGGGAGAACGTGGGAACATCGTTTTACATGAGGCACGCCTATTCGTATATTTTAGAAAACATTGAAGATGGGACTAGGCTTACTTATTACCAAAATAAGGGCTCCCCATGGATGAAAACGTACGCAGACGCAGAAGAATGGATCAAGGCAAGGGAGGCGGTACGTTTGGACCCGGATAACACCGAAAGACCAGATACAAAGTGGATCTTTGAGTCGCATTTCAACGTAGATGTAAAGGTTGTGCTTGACCGCCAGCCATTGATGGGAACAGGACCCTTACCAGACTGGCTGCGTAAACAAGCAAACACGGGGAGAAAACAAGCAATGGTGGCGCTGGACACCTATAGGGATAACCTGTGTTTATGGCGCTGTATCGCTGTGCACAAAGGAGCCAGACCAGATCGAAGTACAGAAGCAGCCCGAGATCTGGCCAAGAGTTTCTACAAACTTGAAACGATGCCAAATAGTTGGGTTGGGAAAACCTCATTGGATGAACTAGAAAAGGTAGAAATGCACCTGAACAAGGGCAAACCTTTCTCAGATTGGCTTGGGATAAGAGTTTATATGCCAGAGCGCATAGAAGATGAATTTGACACGGAAGCGCCAATCGAGGTGGTATGGCATCTCACAAGAAACCCAGCGCCGCAGTTTAAAAATATTATGACAATCGGTGTTTTTAATGAGCACGCATTCTTGATAAAAGACATAACAAAGTTAGCGAAAACTTATGAATGCATCCACTGCAAAGCAAGATTCACAAAGGCTTGCAACCTCCAACGTCACGTGGAAAGATGCGCCCAAGGTAAAACAGTAACACACTGCCCCGGAGAGAAGGTCGAAGCGCCACAAACAGCATATCAGAAAGCGTTTTATCCAAAGCAAAAGGCCTCAAAAGAATCAATCCAATGGTTGGAGTACGTGGCAAAACGCTGGAAAATCACCATTCACCACGCTGAATCAGGTCACGGAGGTGAAAGGTGGATAGAGAAAAGTCCAGTAGACGGGTACAACCACGAAAGAAAGCTGGTGCTGCAGTATCACGGCTGTAGCTGGCACGGATGTCCGAGATGTTACCCAAATCGAGGGCAAATATTATCACACGGGACAAAGACGGCAGAAGATCTGTACCAAGCAACAAAGAAGAGAACAGCCCACCTAAGAAAGGCCGGATACAAAGTAATCGAGTGTTGGTCATGTCAGTGGCTCGTTCCAGGAGGTGCAGACAAATATGGTGAAGAACCATCAAAACCCCAAACAAAAAGCTATCCACACGCTATTCTGTATGACTTTGAGGCGTACGGAGACAAAAACCATCGAAAGGAACCAACAGGAAATCTCACGATTGAGAACAAACACATACCAATCTCAGTAAGCGTGGGCGACACATTGGAAACGGTCATCACACAAGATGGAAAACAAGCGCCGAAGGTAACCCACATCTGTGAAAAAAACCCCAAAGTGTTGGTTCAAAAGTTCATGGAAGAACTGAAAAGACGAGAGAAAAACATCAGAGCAAAAGTGCGCGCAGAATTCATGCCGGCAGACATCGAGCTGATACCAAAAGATCAAAGGAAAAAAATAGAAGAATGGTGCGACCAGGTGCCAACACTCGGTTTCAACTCAGGAAGTTATGATTTGAACCTGATAAAGAATTACTTCGCGAAACAGCTCGCAGGTACAACCAACAAAGTGAGAGTGGCAAAGAATGGGAGTAAAATCATGTTCTTACTCACGGACAGATTGCGTTTCCTGGACATAATCAACTACTTGGGCCCAGGAATCAGCTACGCGAAATGGGTGGAAGCGTACGACTGCAAGGCAACAAAATCCTGGCTCCCGTACGAGTGGTTTGACAGCGCAGAAAAGCTGGATTACCCAGGATTGCCAGATTACCTGCACTGGTATTCGAAGCTTAAGAATGAGTACGTTCTAACACGGAAAGAATGGGAGGAATGTCAGAGACTGTTCAAAGAAAAAGGGATGAAAACCTTTAAAGACTGGCTAAAATATTACAATAATCTGGATGTGGCACCCGGGCTTGAAGCGCTCCAAAAAATGAAAAACTTTTACATAGAGAAGGGGATAGACATAATGAAAGACGCAGTCAGCATACCGGGGGTGAGTTTGCATTACTTGCTAAAAGGTGCAATAGAACGCAAAGCGGAACTATATGCCCCAAGTAAAGAAGCATATGAGATGTTAAAAGGGGCGGTAGTCGGAGGGCCAAGTTTGGTCTTCACAAGATATCATGAAGCAGGTAAAACGCGGATAAGATCGCATCAACACCCAATCCCAAGGGATGGAGAAATTATAACAGAAGCCCACGCGAAACTTTGTCAAAACATCCTCGGATATGACGCGAACGCGCTGTACCTCTCAACAATGCTGAGAGAAATGCCATGCGGAAAAGAAAGGGTTGTGCACTACACGGACGAGTACCAAGTAGATGCTGCCCCAATATTAACGCACAGATTAAAAGAAAAAAGCTGGTTCGGGTACGCAGAAGTGGACATAGAAATCCCAAACCACTTACACCAAAAGTTTGAAGAAATGTGCCCCTTCTTTCACAAAAAATCGGTACCGACCAAAGCCATTCCAAAGCACATGAAAAAATACTTGAGAGCAACAGGAAGAAAAGTGGTGGAGAAAAACAAGAAACTAATGGGGACGTTGTCAGCACAGCGGATACTTTTGTACGAGCCGCTGCTGCAATGGTACATAAACCACGGGGCAAAGATAACTAGAGTCTACCGGACGATCGACTACGAGCCGAAAGTAATATTCGAATGGTTCGTGAAAGAAGTCACAGAAAACCGCCGTACAGGGGATGTGGACAAAAGCAAAGCACTATTGGCTGATATATTCAAACTTCTGGGAAACAGTGGATATGGGAAGCTGATAGAAGCGTTAGAGCGGCAAACAAACGTAATTTACACCAAAGATGAAAAGGTGGTGGACAGAGCATTGAGAAGCGCATACTTTTCAGACTTGGATGAGATTGGAGAAGCATATGAGTTAGAAAGTAGAAAAGCACGGATAACAATCAGACGCCCATTTCAGGTAGGAATAGCGGTGTATCAGCTAGCCAAGTTGAGGATGCTTGAATTTTACTACGACTTCTTGGATAGGTATCTTGACAGGAAAGATTTCGAGCTGATCCAGATGGATACAGACAGCAACTACCTCGCAATCTCAGGAAAGAGTCTGGAAGACATTGTGAAACCAGATATGAGAGAAGAATTCGAGAAAGAAAAAAAGAACTGGCTGGCATGGGACAAATGGAGCGGAAGAACGCCGGGACTGTTCAAAAAAGAATTCGAAGGGGAGCGGATGATCGCGCTGTGCTCCAAATGTTATTATACAGAGCATCTCACAGACAAAAACGAGGTGAAAAAGAAGAAACTGAGCTCAAAGGGGATGTCAAAGAGGCAAAACGAGATCAACTGGCACCGTTTCAAGGCAGCGCTAGATGGAAACAAAGACATGGCAACAAACCGCGGATTTCGGATGCGGGACGGGAACATGGTAACATACGAGCAGGAGAAGCTGGGGTTGAGCGCATATTATGACAAAAGATGGGTGCTGCCAGACGGGATTCACACCGAACCAATCGAATACCATATCTAGTTTACATTAGTTGGGGGTAATTGTGTGTTTGGAGGCACAACAAGCAGTTCTTCACGTACAAAACCACGCTTAGGTCCGTCGCGCAAACAGTAGAGAACAGGTTGATTCGGTTTGGTAAAAGAACGTTCAAGGTTAAAGACATCTAAAGACCAGATTGGATCAGTGGCTCTTTTTGCCCCACCTTCAAGCTCACCAGGTTCGTACAAATACCGAACCAAAACGTTGGATGGGAGCTTTTTTTCATTTTCTCCAACAGGTCTCAAATATTTAGTTGACGGTTCTGCATAAACATTTTTTTTCTTGATTGCAACAGCAGGTTTCATACCTATCAATCGAGTAACTTGGTTGTTCAGAGCAGAAACAACTTTGGGAAGCCTTTTTACCCACTCAGTAGACCGCAAACCCTCAGGTGAACGCATTTCAACCGCGTACTGGTGGCCAAACAAACGCTCAGCCAAGGTACGATTGAAACGTTCAACAATAGCTTGGTCTCTATGAATTTCAGGGTGGCCACGTCTGATAGAAGTTTTGTGATTTTCCATTTCTTTTGTAACAGCGCCCATAAATTCACGCCCAGGATCAACTTGCAACATCTGCGGCCATTTCAGAGGTCCACGTGTATAAATTGTGTTAAAAGCTTTGGCAACCTCATCAGAGTTTTTAGAAGTTAAAGGCTGAGCTTCTTTGAATCTGCTGGCAACATCAACAACGGTAAGCGCGTATTTGTAAGTTTTAGCAACTGAGTTGCTATCCACTTTGTCATGTGGCAGAAAAAGAAGATCTGCCTGGTGTACTTTGTTGGGTGTAGGTACATCGAATTTTAGACGAGGAATGTAGCGCGGTGCGGGGAGGTAAATCTGCCAGAGCGCTTGTTTGAACAACCATTCTTTGGCAACAACTTCAGGAACCTTTGCAGCGGCCGCTAATTTTTTAATGGCAGAGATACCTTTCCAGTAACCCTGCGGGCTGTAATAACGCCGCTCCAATTTTTTATCCATTTAAATAATTATGCGCGATCATATATACATGGATACAAAACTTCGCGTACCTAACCCTCACAGGCAACAACTGGAAAAAATGTTGTTGGAAGAGCAGGAAGCGTTAATAAAAGAAATCAAACCCGAAAAAGATCTTGACTTTTACTCATGGGAACCCCCACTGCCGGATGAGCCCCACGAAGAGATGAGACACCACCTCAAATTATGGTATTTACTTGCGGTACTAAAAAAAGTCGGCATTTCTGTAGATCAGGTCGGTGACAATATGGGGCTGACCTTTTTGGGTAATGTCATTCACCAATTCAAGCGGAATCAGCAACTGAGTTGCTACCCCGGATCGTGTAACTACGTTTGTTTTTTATACAACTATTTTCAAAAGGTCTCATCAATCGATTGGCCGGCGAAAAATGCAATACTGGGAAAGCTCACGAAAAGATTGCCGAAGATGGTACAAACCAGAAATAAAGCCGAAAAAAGTTTTAACGAATGGTGGTTAGAGGCAAACACCCCACCATTAAACAGAAGCTGTCTTTGATGTTCTGTTAACCTTTACCCCACCGTCAGTGTGGTTTGAAAAACGGAGTTTTGTCTTTGCAGTAGTAAAGCTGTTGTACTTTTTGATAATATCTTGGTACTCACTGTCTGAGATTTTACCATCTTCAAGAGCGGTCGATATGAGAGAGTTGATTGAGCTCAGCGTAGCTTCAGCCAAAGTTTGTATTTTTTCGTGTTTTTTCGCTTTACGCAGGAAAAATTTGACGGTGACGATGGAGGAGGTTGACACCAATGAAAACAAGGTGGCAGTTGCGATTAAAGGGGCGCCAACAACAACGCCAACCACAGAAAGCGAAGCGGCCAGCCCAGAGCCTGTAAGAATGGTAGCAACTCCACCTGTTAACGCACATACTGTTTGACACCGCGTGTGCCACCGTTTGAATTTGGCTGAGGTTTGGTAGTAATGCACCAACTGGTTTTCAAGATTTTTTTTTATCATTTCTATTTCAGCCCGCCGGAATTTTGTTGCAGAATCCATTTCTTATATATGTGTTAAAAATATTTTAGTCGCAATATTGGTTATGCCATTTCCCATTTTTATATACAATCTGATTACATGGTCCAGTTGTATTTTTAGGGTGCGTCCAAAACTTTTTGCTGAACAGACCGGTTTTCTTGTTAAAGGCACCTTTTGCGATGGCACCACTCCAATACTTTTTAAACAAATCCTTATCACCCCCTGTGACAGCCATGATTGCAGCAGCCACATCTTGAGCCGGTTGAAAGCCTGGAATCTTTTCGCCGATATTTTTATTGATCGTTTCACCAACACCCAAACCCACTTTTTGCTTCGAGCTGATTGCGTTGCGCGCCGCGGCATGACCCCATTGCCGTTTGTTTTTGGGAATAGCGTCAAGCGCCTTCACCATTTTTTTGTCAGCAGCGTGTTTGCAGCCTTTCTCATTTTTCTTACCTGCACAGACGGCATAATCAACATCATGCTGCATTGAAACCGCGTCTGTGGCGCCTGTGGGTTGCTGGTATATCTTCAAGATCTTCCCCGTTTTGGGGTCGTAAGAAAGCTGTTTTTCAAGGGGATTGTATGGTCCTGTGTAGTTATGACCAGGAAGTGTCCACCCCTTTTTTGGCTTAGGCAGCTTGCCTATAGCTTTATGCAAATCAAAAGCCCCACCACGTTGGTAAAGAGGGTTTGTTGGGTCATCTACTCGATTACCCGCATAAATTCTCATATCATAATTACCACCACTTTGCGTTTTATTAGAAACGAATCGTGTCTTGGTAATGCCACAACTTGCGCATTTTACTTTAAGCAGCCTTCTACCATTTTTTGTGGTAGTGATTTTTTCACTTCCCGGTACGTTGGGTGTGAAACGCTTTTCCTTCACGCAGTATACCTCCATCCTTCCTATATAATTAGCAAAAATCATTTCAACTTTGGGCCGCTGTGTGACACCCACCTTTCATCTTTGGGGTGCGGGGTAAACCCCGCCCTGGTATCATATCTTTTGGTCTTAATCTGTTTGAGGCTTTAGTCAACAAATCCCCAGACAAAGCATCAATTGTGTAATTAACAGCTTTTCTCGCGATTGGTTTGGCTTTATTGGCTAACTTCTTCTGATACTCTGGTTGTCTCAGAAACTCGCTTGCAAAGTATCTTCCTTGTTTCACACCTTGCTTTGCTAAATAAGGAACTCCGTACTCAAAGAAAGCTTCAGCGGCTGTATTTCCAACTGTATCAAATACTCCACTTCCACTAGGGGTGTGGGGACCCCCCACTACTCCACCTCCAAACATTCTTTTTTCAGCGCGGGCAAGTTCTTTTCTCTTCTTTTTGGGTAAACCCCTTCTGGTCCACTTAAATATTGGATCCAAAATATTACCTCCTTCTTGAGCAGCACCATTTTGTGTTTTATTAGAAACGAATCTTGTCTTGGTAATGCCGCAGCTAGCACATTTTACTTTAAGCAGTCTTCTGCCGTTTTTTGCGGTTGCAAATGTTTCACTTCCCACCACATTGGGTGTGAAGCGCTTTTCTTTCACACAGTAAACATCCATCCTATACATTATGTGTAAAATAATCCTTCACCACAGCCTCGTTGGCGCGCGTATTTTCAGAAAACATGCTCAAAATATCTCGAAACGACCGTCCTTTGTTACGCTCATTCAGGAAAAGCAAACAGTAGTAGCCGCAGCGCACACTGGATTCCCACTGAAGCTGGTTGTCATTCCGAAGAAAGGTCTGTTTGCCCTCGAGAATCAACTCTATTTCCCATTCTGCGGGTGGAGGTAAACCGAAAGAGTCAAAATATTCAGTTCCATCCCAGCAGCATACCCAATGGGTGCCTGGCCCTCCAAGATCATCCATGTTGATTATACAAGGGGAGTGGTTTTTCACGTGGATCTCGTCTCTCGCAAATATACCTTTGATGGGGATTTTCAAGTATTGGCACCATCGCTGCAAGTCATAATCAGTTAAGGGGACATCAACGAAGGCGGGCTTTTTTTTGATCACCCCAAGAACCTATAAATGGAGGAGGGCGCATATATGGTGGAGGGTTGATGCGCATTCCTGATCCTGTTGGAGGTTTTACCCGCATGCCTGCACCATTCGCCAGCTTGGGTTTATGTCTGATTTGTCTCTTGCTCATGTCTATGTCCATGCCCGTTTTGTTTTTGATAGCGCGCTCTATTTCTTTGATCTGTCTGTGGGTCAAGGGCAAAGTGCCGCTACGCGCGCGCACATGTCTGATTTGTGTCTTGCTCATGTCTATGTCCACGCCCGTTTTGTTTTTGATAGCGCGCTCTATTTTTTTGATCTGCCTGGCGGTCAAGTGCAAAGTGTCGCTGCCGCCGGTTATAGCCTCGTTTTTAAATCTGAGCGTAACAGCTTCTCCTCGCCCAAAGGCCCGCGCGAGGCTTACCTTCTGCCCGTCTGAAAGTGAAATCTTGTGCGGATAGTAAGTCGTCATCTCTTATATTTCATACAAAAATTAATTTCACTATACCATCACCAGCTCATTACCCACCTGCTTGAGAACAAATTCGGACTCGTACAAAATTCCTGCATAAATGGTGTAGTCATGCGTGTTGGCCGCCTCGTTGAGCCTGTAGTGGAAAACCATCTGCTTCGGGTCGTTGGTCATGTTATCTTTGTTTTCACGTAAGTCGAAATAGAGTACTGGGTATAAATCCTTGAAGTTGTTGGGCTGAAGCTGAACACCGGTGTTGTAGTCGTTTTTGCGGTACCGGTAGTTCTTTAAGTCATTAAGAATGCGCAGTTTGAAGTTTTCGTCGTAGTCCAGCTCCGGATAGTACTGTGAAGAGCCGTACTGTAGCCGGCAGGTCGCTAGCTTGGCTGAATTGTCTCCGTCAATGTTAAAGGTGTCAAAGAAGTAGGGGTTTAGAGCCGCGGTGTCCTTTTTCCTTGACTGTTGAATGAAAATGAAAACATGTTTGGCATCCTTTATACCAGGATTTATCTGCCACTGTCCGAAAGCGTCACGCCGGCTGCTGCTGGGTTGGATCATTTCATTAAGGTACGTCCATTTCTGAGGTTTCAAAAAGTTTTCGTTTGCGAGCTTCTGTCCTTCGCTGGTGAAACGCAGCATTGGAACCCACAGCTCGAAGTTTCTCACCACTATCCTGCGCCCGGTGCCATCGTTTTGCCAAATCAGCTCTGCATCCGATTGTAGCTCAATTTCGAACTCCATCTGCATTGGGGGGAGAAGTTTGTCACTCAGCTCTTCGAAGAATGAGTACCTGTTAAGCGGTATAAGGGTTTCAACCGTGCGGCCTCCGTGGGCAAGCAAGCCCCTTTCTCTGATTCCAAGGTTGGTGGCAGCGGCGGCTGTCACATTGCTATCCGTTGTATCCAAATACCAAAACTGATCTTTCGCTGCGCTCCTCGCAAAGTCATCAGAAAAATCCAACAAGTTCTTTATGAATATGAGCTTGTGAATGTTGTCTACGTTGTAAATGTTTTTGCCCGATGATTTTACCACAAGTTTGTTTATCAGTGAAAATGAGCCGTTAATGGGCGCTGCCCGGACGTCTGCTGCAACTGCCGCGCCATCCGCGGTTACCTCGAAAGTGAAATCAGCCCGGAAGTAGGCGTTATACCAGTCAAACCAGTTGTCTCGGTCGGTGAGTGTGAATTTATAGTTTGTTTTTACCTGGTGCTGATCGTTTCCCGGGATAGTGATCGGTTTGTCTAACATGATACGAACATACTCTGTTTTTTCCAAATGCCTGTGGCTTCTGAACATCTTGCGTCCTATATATCTTTTTAAAAAATTATTTTAATTTTCTGCTATCAATTGGTTTACTTTCATCCTTGCAGCCCGACCCGCGTTTAAAATCTGTTGCAACTTTTTCCGTGAATCCCCGCTTAACTGAGTTGCTACCCCAGGGTTTAGCATCTTCTTCAGTTTTTGTTTCGACTCTGTACTAAGTTTCTGTTTACCCTTAGGTTTTACACTTGGAGTCTTTTTACCCTTTGGTTTTACACTTGGAGTCTTTTTACTCTTGGGTTTTACACTTGGAGTCTTTTTACCTTGGGGGCGTGGGGTATCCCCACTTCGCAAAACCGCTTGTATCTTGTCAGCCGCTTTTTCTTCTGCTTTTTCTGCGGCTTTTTTCAGCATTTGCTTCGAGGCTTTATTTACAGCCTTCTCCAACGTCTGACGGGTGACTTGCTTTTTGAACCGCTTTCCTATATTCATCAGGGTGTCTCTTACAACCCCCGTACCTTTGTGTCTGTATCTATATGTTCCGTTTGGCGCGTCATAATATCTCGCCCACTCGCTCGGATGATTCATTATTATACTTATGTGTAAATTATTTTCAATGATGAGCTATGTGTAAATTATTTTCAGATGAGCTTAGGTGTTTCTTCTTCAATGATGATATTTAAAGCCACGTCTTGGTCATTCAAATCTATAATGTTGTTGCGCCCGTCCGTGATTTTGATATTTATCGCATTGATTCTATTTTTGTTCACCGGGTGCCACAGGAGGCGGCGGGGTTCTTTTGAAAAGGGGTAGCTGACGGAGAGTTCAGCGGTTGAAAAAGAGAACATAACGTCGCCCCCGATGTTGTCCACAGCCCTTGTAATGAGGTCACAATGGACGTAGATCCAGTCGACGCCTCTTGTTATATTTGGTACGCGGTCGCTCCTATTGTTCGCTTCGTCTATTGTTTTCTTGTCAAAACCCAGCAACGCAGCAAATTCACCTCCACTTAGATCAAGCTCGTAGCCGTTCTGCAACAGAATGACCGCCCGATACGTTGTGGTGTGAAAATACAGCTGGAAAATAAACTTGGATTTTTCATCCTTGGGATCCACTCTTCCGATTAGTGCCTGAATGGTGGTGTTGAGACCGTCGTAATCATACATTCCATCCGGAATTGTCACGGTTTTCCAGTTCTCTGTTTTTTTCCGCCATTTGAATTCGTTGTTGTTGTACCGTTTCGCGATGTTGTACCACGAATATGTCATAGATACCAGCTCATTTAACGCCGCCTTGTATGATTTGGAAGGTTCTAAAGCAATTGGTGGGTCAAACTTAATTGTGAAGTCATGTGACTTGCTGTTGGCGTTGTTTTGTTTGGCCAGCTGCGAGTCGAGCAACAGGTTGAAATGAAAATGGGTCGACATGTTGCTTATATATTATCACTCAAATTTATGTGTTGTCATGTTGCTTATATAATTGTGCCCAAAATTTTGTGGGCTTCTTTTTGTGTTATTTCCTTTAGCTTTACCAGCAACCCTAACATCTGCTGGACCTGTTTTTTCAGCTTCAGTGAAGTGTTGCCCGCCTGTATAGACGCCAGGCTTAAGTGTAGCCTTTCAACCAAAGCGTTTGGATCAACACTTCCGCTTCCTTCCATTTCCTTTTCTCTTTCGGGTTCCTGTTCCCAGTCGGGTTCATCATCCTGGGTGTGGGGTAACCTTACTGAAGGTTGTTTATTCCCTTTTCTCCTGTCAAGAATTTCATCTCTTGCCTTTTTTATGTCTGCCAATGTGTAGCCGCGGAATTTTGATTTTGGGCTTTTTACAACATAGTCAGGATTGTCTTTATTTTTTGTTAACATGCTGCTCAGTGTCTGCAGGTCAACCGACTCTGATCCCTTGATACCCGGTTCTTGTGGTGGCCCCCATTTACTCGGTTTTTCCTCTGGGCTTGCCCCACTTTCTTCCATTAATTCCATTTCTTCCTCTTCAGCTAAAGGTGGTAACGGTGTTGATGTAGGAGATGGTGGTGGTGTTGATGTTGGTGTTGGTGTTGGTGATGGTGTTGGTGTTGGTGTTGGTGTTGGTAGTGGTGTTTCCGCATCCGGGTTAAAATCTCCGTCGAAGGGGTTATTTAAATCAAACTCCTCCATACCATAGTCTGGAACCTCTTCTTTTGGCTCAGCAGCTGAGTTGCTATCCCCTACTTGGAGTTTGTCAAGCCGCGATGTAATAGGTTTGAACAAATCCTCACCTGATAGCTGACCAAACTCTTTATTGATTTTGTTATTTTTTATTGCCGCGAGAATGCTGTCGTTCTGCTGCTCAACTTCAGCCTTTTCATCGACAAGTTTTCGCCACTTCTTCATGGACATATTTTTGCCGTATATATAACAGAAAAAAATGAAAATTCCCAATTACGACCCCAGTTTGACTACAAAAAGTAATTACAAACAAGGCCACCCTTCTATGCCAGCAGATACCTTTCGGATGCTTATTTGCGGGCCAAGCAACTCTGGTAAGACAAATATTCTCATGCATATGCTTTACAGGCTGTTGGTCTACGACAAAATTTACCTTTGCGCTAAGAACCTGCATCAGGACAAGTACCAATATTTGATTGATGATTTCGACACAAGAGTCAATCCTGTGGCTGGCTATAATGTTATTGAAGCCGCCAACGATGTTATTCCTTTGGAAACGCTGTCCACTGACAATCAAAAGATTGTAATTTTCGATGACATGGTTTGTGAAAGCAACCAAAACGACATTATCGATTATTTTATCAACGGTCGCCACCGCAATTGCAGCGTCATTTATCTTTCTCAAAGCTATTTTAAGGTCCCCAAAAACATCCGAGATAATTGTAGCCACTTTTGCATTTTCGACTTTCTTCCTAGAGAGAATAACCGTATTGCTGATGAATTGGGAATTGACAGAGAGCTGCTTGAAAGGGCTACCGACGCTAAATATTCTTTTTTATACCACGACAAACCAAAAAAAACCACACTCAAAAATTTTGACGAAAATATATAGAGATGGGGTTTCTTAACGGCGCGACGGGTGCAACTCAAACACATGAAGAGTCTACTTCAATCCGAGGGCGAGCTGGCCCTGCTGGCCCTGCTGGTCCGACTGGCGCAACTGGAACGCATGGCCCTAAAGGTGAAAAAGGTGATAAGGGCAATACTGGCCCACAAGGTCCTAAAGGAGATAAAGGTGATGCTGGAGAAAAAGGAATAAAAGGTGAAAGAGGTCCACAAGGGCGAACCGGACCTACCGGACCAACTGGAGCTACTGGGCCAACCGGACCAACCGGAGCTACAGGACCCGCGGGACCCGCTGGAGCAACTGGACCTGCGGGTTCGAGAGGCGCTATTGGACCAAAAGGTGCAAAAGGTGATAAGGGTGATAGTGGGGATGTATCAACCGTTAATATTACTGGTGACATTGTCATGAACGACCATGCAATCAAACAGCTCGCAAATCCTGTCGGTGATCAAGATGCTGTCAATCTCACTTCAATGAAAAAATATGTGGGCTCCTCCGCAATTACAACTGGGCACGCCCATAAAAAGAATGACTTAGGTTTTTTAACCCAAAGGGTTGGTGTTTCAGCTGTAAACAATATTTCTTCTGTTACCGTTGAAGACTTTACATCCAACCTTCACAGTGTCAATAAAAAGGCTTACACTTTTAACATTATAAAAACAAGTAACAATTCTTTCAACTCGCGTTTGGCGTTGAATAAAACACCTCTAAAAGAAGGAGAGTACACTATATGTGTTGAGTTCTTTTACCCTAAAAACAAAAACGACCAAAACTGGTTTCTTAACCCTTTAAACAAGTTGGCCTCCAGTACTATTACCTACCACACCAAACGCTTTGCCACCCATGACCCTCCATATATAAGGATCATTTTTAATACTTACAAATTAAAAAATAAGAATGACGACACTATCTATTTTGACATTTTAAATCCGGGTTATGATGGTTCAGCACCTAGTGAAAAGGCCGCTTTAATCATTTACGGTGTTAAGGGGTATCAATCAGATATAGACGGAATTATTTACGATGATGTTTTCTTTCTCGCTTCCGACGGCGATTTTACTCTACAAACAAATTTAGATATGAACTTTTTTCAAATAAAAAATTATGATCCAGGCTTCGTAACAGACAACGATACAATCAAGTTAGATAAAAATTTAGATCTTAACGGTAATGCGTTAAAGAATTTCCAACCTAGAATAGTAATAACTGGCGAATGGAACTCGGATGAAAATGTTACTGGTAATAGAACTTTTGTTAAATTCGGTAATGACATTCGTGTAATGGCGCCATTTCCTTGCTTACTCGATGGTGTCTCAACTTTAATTATAGAACAAAAGGGTGCCTCTAGAACTTTTGAAAGAATAGGTTTTAATTTTACTTTACCTTATGGTTTCAGACATAACTACCCATTTACAAGCATACGTAATGCTAGTGGTTTAAAATACCAATATGCAGAGCCCCGTTGGGGGAGCAGCGGTGAAAGAAAAAAAATAGACCCGGGAGACTATTTTGCGGTTTATTTATCTCAACACGACCACGCAGATAGAGGTCTATCTAATACAAAACGTGTATTAGTAAGTTTAATTTTAATAGACGATTTTTCTTTTAAGAAGTAAGTTTGCCGACGTGTAACCATGCATGTAGTTTCCTGTCTCGTGTTATTGGCACGTGTACAGAACGTAGCGCTAATGCCTGTAGCTCCACACTTTGCTGTTGATTGTTATCTCCTTTTCGAAGCATGGGTCATACGCTGCTGGATCGAATATGTCCGGTCCTAGATACTCTCTCTGCCTTTTTCTTGTGTAACAGAGGCTGCAGAGGTATTTCCGCCCGCATTCTAGGTTGCATTTGTAACAGTGCAGAATCCACGTGATCTGCTCGTTTTTCAAACAGTAGGGGGCCTCCAAAATCGCTTCATTCACTTCATCCCAGCCCTGCATTTTACGTTGCCAGAGTTTTATTTTTACATACTCCTTGCGGATTTGTTCTCGAAGTTCTGCCGGAAGTGCTTGTAACAGTTCCAATGTGTCCATAACGTTTAAATGTTGTTAATTATTAATTGTTGTTAACCTGTTTATTTACATTTGTTTGCGTTTCTTTAAATTGCAGCCCGCCGTCTTCGAAAAAAACTTTATCTATGAAGTTTATTAGCTGTTTATTGTCTCTGTCCGCTTTGTCCCGCAGGTATTCTGTCCATGCTTCATCCGTGTATGGGATGCATTGGTTTAGGGTCTTCTTGATTTTCATTCCATCGATATACACATAGGGGTCTTCTTGATATTTTTTTATTTCTTCTTCGAACTTTTTCGCTGCTTCCGCCATTATCTCAGCCAGTTTTTTATTTAAAAGCTTTTGCATGTGTGAGAGTGACATTTACAACCCGCTGCTTTTGTCCAAATGGTGGCAAAAAAAAATACACAGCATAAATATACCTGCGCAAAATGCTTGTGTTGGTCCACATGCTCGTGTGCGCTTTCAAAGACCTTTCTTCCCCCTCTTGGGTGAATGATGTCAAACTTATTACGGCTCAAGCTGTGGAAGCTATTCTTGATGCTTCTGAATATCTTGATAGTAATCATCATCCTGAATTTGCCCCCTAATTCTTCAGAGCTTTCTTTATTATGTACTCCACCTGGTCCTGGCTAAACTCATTCGCCATAATTCTGCGGTACAGCTGCGGCGTCATAATTGGTGTTTCGTAAACCGGCTCTCCTGGTCCCGTCAAATCATACTCTTCCATTTCTGTTAAGTCGTATGTTTCTTCTTCCTCACTTGTTTCTTCGGGTTGTATCAGGGTGTTCTTTAAATCTTGCGGGCTCATTTTTTTCATTGCTGTGAGCAGCTCGTCTGAAATGTGTATTGGTGGATCTATAAATATATCCTTGGTTGCCAGTTCGATTTTGGGTTTTCTGATTTTTTTTTGACTTTGGGAAATAATTCCTTTTCTTCCTCGTCCCATTGTTGTTTACTTCACTGTTGTGTTCCTCTAAATAGACGTTCCGCAGCTCGTTTGTTTGTTCTTTTCTTCCAAGTAGTAATATCGGAGTCTGACTAAAACTACCGAGCAGCTCCCACATAATTTACCTCTTTCCGTGTGTACTACTCAGGGACTTTATCAAGGCACGCGAGCTTTTGTGAACGTGGTTTGATAAAGGCCCTTAGTAGTACACACGGAAAGAGGTAAAATTATGTGGGTGCGCCCGAGGTGGTTTTAGTCAGACTCCGATATTACTACTGGATTTGACTTCCAATATGTAGGTTGCTTTTGATAAAGCAACTGTTTTGTTGTTGTTGTTGTTGTTGTTGTATTTTTTGTCTATTACAACACGAAGAACACCACTTACAAAGCAAGACAATAAAACAACCCAACTCTCAAAACATCGCGTATACTGCGCATACTACTGATATAGCAACTGTTTGTTAATCAACAAAAGGAAAATTTGTCCAGTACTTTCTCAAACTCATTAGTAATTCATATTGTTATTAGCCTACCAGAACACCCCATTCTGGTCAGATGAATGAGTTTAGAAACGCAATGAAAAACGAGTTGAAAACAACACGTGTTTGATTTCAAACCCGTGAGTAACATGTTTCTAAATCTGCTTATTCTTTTTAAAAACCAACGCAACAACAAAGTTAACAAAATAGCTTTTAACAATAACTCTTGCCAGTTTCGAAGACAATAAATTTCAAACACATCTCTTAACACGTTTTATTTCATAACTTAACTCACATTTGACTGCTTTCTTGTTTGCTACTATCTAATCTCTACGTTTTGCATTCAAACGAAGATCTTTAATCTTTGAAGGAGCCACATGCTTAAAACGTTGGCACTTTCAACGTCCGCATTCCTTGCCATTCAAAACATTGAAGACACCCATTTGGTTATTGGGGTAGACTCTGGTTTATCCATTTCTATGCAAAGCTCTTATTTTTTATTTGTCTTTGCTGTTCTGAATCTTTCGCCATGGCGAAGCAAAGTGTTTGCTTCAATCAAAAATAATTACAGACACTTGCGAAAACCTAAACATGTAACAACCTTACAAAAAGGCGTCACAAAACCAACATTTGGATAACCTAGCAAGTAGGTGACATGATCAAGTTCCAAACGAATATAAACTATAAACTGTGTAACGGCGAAGCTCCGCTAATTACATAGAAAATGTCTAATTGAATTTCTTAGAGAAGTATTATGTAAAATACTGTATAATAAGAACGCAGAAAACTTACTCAGATAAATTTTAAATTGTTGCTTCTTTTATTATTGTATTGCTGGCTTACAGCTTATGAATCTTGTCGAAGCTCTGGAGAAGACCTCGTCCTTAGCGTTGAATTCTACCTCTACAACCAATCAAAGCATATTATTAAGGAAGAAAAATATAGGTAAGACCATAGTTTGGAAATGATTTTTTTTATAATTGGTATTATTGTAGTCCATTACACTATCAAGACCAGTTTAAAGTTAAGAAATCTTTAGATGGTAAGATCACCGTAACTATATATATATACCATGACTGCTAAATTCTAGACCTTAGAGTGACCTTTTCGCACTCCCTTATAACGGATTGTTATTCTAAAAGTCTGATTTGTGACAAGAACCGATTTTTCTGATGCTATTCTATTACTTCCTACGTTACACTGACCTTCCAAACTGTAGTTGATTATGGATCTGTTTTGTAGAGATGATCGCCACTGTAGAATACCTCGATTCAAGCAGCAATTTAACAATCCCTAGCCCTAACGAACAAGTTGGGCCAACTGGTTCAATAACCTTTCAAGCAAGTGGATTTTCCGGCAGCAGTGGTAAAGATGCACTAAGAGGTGAGACATCGGCATAGGTACCAAGGAACCAAGTAAAGCTGAAAGAATCAATGTACATCAAATGGGAAAAGCCTGACCTGAGTCAACAGGTCAAACCCATTAATTTGCCGCTTTCTTTGTAGGCGCCTTGACGTTTTGGTCAGGTGCAAGCGCACTTGCGATCACAACCGTTACACTGACGATGACGGATGAACCGTCGAAACATGTTTGTTAAATTAAAAAAGTCGTTTTGTCATTGAAAATAACAGTTCCAAAAGGCAACGGCATTTATAAAGGATACACAAAGTGCTTAGTGATTGATATTGTTTAAAGAACGTTGATAGTCTATCAAGTATCGTGATACTGACAACAACATGGTCGTGAAAACTATTCGATTCTGTTCATGTTCAGACCATCAACATCTGATTAGATTGCCTTCTCTTTTCTCGTGTCATTCTTCTTTGCGTGGCCTAGTCTAGTGACCTGAATTATTTTATCAGTTTTCCAAGGAACATTTTTTGATGTTATTCACAATTTCATTTGCATTTTACAATTATTTACATTTTCCAGGTCGTCTTGCCGTGAGCATGGTAGTTTACAGAAACCTTACATCACATTTTGGAAACAACGAACAGTCTTCAAACTACCAGTAAGTGCAGGCTTTCTCTGTCTGTTTCATCAGTTCTGAACAAGTGACTTTCGTATCTATCAAACAACTATAAATTCTTGAGAAGACTGTAGGATAGAGATTCAGCAAGGAATACTTGATATACTGCAAACATGGTGGAAGATAATGGAACATAAAAGTGCACATGATACTTTACAGACAAAGCATATTTTGCATGATTAATTGCGGTAAACTGATATTACACATTAAGCTAAAAAGTAGACACTGATTTCCTTATTTTCGTCTGATATAGAGAGGATTCATCACAAACTGTTCTCAACTCAGAAATAATCTCAGTTATAGCAACTTATGACGGACGACCTGTCCATTCACTTGATAAAGAAGCTTTCTTGATATTTCGAAATAAGGTTTGTATAAATAGCTTTCGTTCAAAAAAGAGTGGCTGGAAAATTATTGTACAATTAAATATTAATTTAATACCCTATTCAACGAATAGAATATTGCTAATACTCGCATCCCATTTCTGGGAGAAGTCACAATTGTAGGTTAATTTTTAATCATCGTAACCTGTTTTGACAGAAACAAAATGGAACAGATCCACGATGTCTTTACTGGAAATCTCTCGCTGGGTAAGCATCATTCGTAAATTCTTACCTCTGGATAATGACTTCCTGGCAATCTGGTTGGTTCCCTCCGCTATGAATATGAGGAGTTACGTCACGGGGATTTCGCAGATTTTGGTCTAAATTGTTCTGAAATTAGTGGTAAGCACCTTAACCCATGAAAAACATTATCTTCGAACATCTAAAGAAAGACATGACCTAAATTTTCGGATAGAAATCAAATTAAACCTATAAATATTGATTTTTTACGACACTCGGAAATAACTTAAAAAGTTTAGTTTTACAAGTTGCAATCCATTTTCATCTAAGCCATCCGCAGCCAAATATGCTTATTAACAGTTTCAGTGCTCTAATATAGCAATTGCTAATAAAAATGGCCACAAACGTAAATTTTGGCTGTTCAAAAATCTGTTAAATTCCGTGACAAAGCCCCTTTAAGTTGACCAAATATGAAAAAATGATGACGAATGTCTTGTACTGGGAATTTCTTGTGCAACGCGAAGAAATACTTTTCCTCGTCGCGGACGAAAAAAATTATCGAGATTCGAGAAAGTTTCGCGCCAAGAAATTCAGAAAATCCTAGAACACAATCTTGCGACACTTTTAAACACGAAATTAGGACAGAAAGTACTTAATTCATTTTGAGAAGCTCAAATATGCACAAATTGAAAAAAACATTCAATAAAAAATCTGACTGTTTACCGTGTTTCAGAGTGGCTTGCCAGTCCTGGTGTCCAAACGTTTTTTAAACCATTCGAGGAAATTTCGAAGTAAGAACTTAATGACTGCCTCGAGTTCTATTTACACCTCAACGAGGAGGCGAGATGGTTTGCGATTGTACGACAAGACTTCTTCAATGAAATCCATCCGTGCCACCATTGGTTAATTTCAGTGCTCTCTGCCGCACTGCGAACAGTTCTCGATAATTGGTGACGCCGCTGTTACAGGAGAGAGCAATTGAAGGTGTCCTTGAGATAGCAAGACAGGTTCTGGTCCAGCACAACCTGTTAGGATTTCCTCAGCAAATCTTTGCTCATCCGCAATATTATTTTCAAGCCGCAAGTCCGTTTGAAAAAGTTATAATTTTGACATTATGATGACAATTATGATTTATTTTGAAGGAAACTTTGACAGTCTTCTTGATTTCGCCACCTGCGAGGCGTGGCTCGCGGTCATGTGACACTTCTTTTCATGTATTATTTTTAGAGCAGAACTAAATGTTTTCTTGCATCCTCCGTTATTTGAGTGTTTGAAAATTTCCTAAAAAAAAACAATTATTCGAGGACGCGCCGGATATGAGCTGATTATAGCCAACTCGGCCTACGGCTCGTTGGTTATATATATCAGCTCATATCCTGCCCCGGCACGTCCTCGAAGAATAACTGTTAATTATATTTTAACCTAAGACGCTGTTAGCCGGTAGCGACTTGTGACATCAGCCAAATATGCTGAATAAATTAGCCTTTGCCACTGGTTGTACAGTTCCTATTTCTTCTGTCTATGTTTTTACTAGCGTCACCCAATATAGATAGTAATGAAACATTCTGTAAAAGGATTCTTTTTTGCTAGTAAAATGGAATGGTTATCAAACGGGGTTTCCTTGATTGCAAGTGACAGCAAGCAGACTGTGTGTTCAACAAATCATTTAACCAGCTTTGCTGTGATAATGCGTTTAACTGACACTGAGGTAAGAAGCTATATTGTGAGTACACGAATCACACGTCTTAAGTTAACTGCTACATATATAACAAAGAGTGCGATCTATTTTATGCATGTTATTTTCAAACGCTCCGATAAGCCGGTTATATGAGGGAAGTCGAACGTTCATCTCATGGTTCTTAAAAAGGATAAGAAGAAAAAGTGTGGTGACTAATACGAGGGCAAAAGCTCAGTGCTAAAGTACTCAATAAATTCCCCATAAATAAAAGCCCTAGTATTTTTATGGCGTGCAGGAGTTAGGGCGTTTTTGGAAGTAAAAGTATAAAAGAATTTTTTTTCCAATAAGAAGGAGGCAAAGAATATTGCAGCGGTAAGATCCAAAATTTTTAGAACCATTCTTCTATGCCGAAGGGCTACGCGTAACAAGAATTTGTACATTAAATAAAACCTTATGTTGTATTGTTTCTGACTTACTTTCTTGGGCAAAATGTGGGCTGACCATAATTTGACGTGAACAAACTTCTGTTGGGTCTGTGTGCAATTGAGGCCCTCTCTTCTGTAGCAGTGTAAACTATTTTAAACAGCTTTTAGAATCATAATGAAGATTTTTTAATAAGGTTTAATTCCTTAGGTTTCACCAGAAGATCAGTTTGCACTGCAGATTATAACTTACATTGGCTGTGGAATATCACTTGTGGCTCTTTCCTTTGCCATAATAATATTTCTATGTCTGAGGTTTGTACAGAGTCAGTTCTTATCAGTTTTTTCCATGTCTTAGTATAAGATACACCTGCAAAAAGCATGTTGCAAGCTGTTGTCTCAAAGATCAAAACACAGGGAGTATGTTTTAAAGAGCTTATATCCAAGTGTCCGTTTTCCCTTAGGTCTTTGACCGACATCAAGTATCAAATTCATCTTCATTTATGTATCTCTCTGGCGCTAGCTCAAGTTGTGTTTCTTACTGGCATCACAGCAACAGAAAAAAGAGTGAGTATGTACTTTCATAATCACACCTAAGTAAAGTCATTTTGAAAACACTGGACTGTTCACTTTGACAGTTCCATTTATGTTTGAACTTCAATTCTCAATCTGAAATTCTTATAATGTAATTTATATGAAGTCTCATTTCGCTTCAGAGTACACAGTATTTTTGGAAGTAACATGTTAGTTTGTGGTTTTGTACACCGTTTACTAAGTGAATGAATTAATGATTAATGGTTCAACTCTCATCTCCGACCATAAGAAACTGAGATTACGTCCTTGTTTATATAAATAAAATGACTTTGTAAACTGAAGTATCCGACTAATATTACACTCCCCGTTTGTGTCTTGCAGTGGTTATGCAAACTAGTAGCCATTCTGCTTCATTACTTGTATACTGCCAGCTTCACCTGGATGAGTGCAGAAGGATTGCATCTGTATTTTAAGATCGTTACCGTGTTTAACCTGGAAAGAATAAAAATGATATACTACCTCATTTTTTGCTGGGGTAAGTACGTCTCAAGTTAACGACGAATAACATGTTATTTACTGTTCATTTGTGCATTTTGAGATAGAAAGAGGATTGAATTTCATTTGCTGTTAAGACATTAGTGATGTAAACAGAGGGCGTCTTATTCAAAACAAAACGTTTTTTTATTGCAACACAAAAAAGCAGTTACAAAACGATACGTCTACTACTGGCTGGTAACTATACAGAAATTATACTACTTACAATACTGTACTACTTTCTTTTATAACATAGCTAGCAGAGCCGCGCAATCAAATTCAGTATACGTAAGCGTGCTCAAAATCCCGATAGTGCACGCTGATGACGTAATCTACGAGTGCTGTGTTTTGCGAAAGCGAACGATGACATCTTATCTTCCCGTCGGAATGTGGAAAGTGAATCCTTTCAATATTTTTTCAAGGATACGAGCTACAAGGTAAGCTGTTTCTTATTACGAGACGGAGAGCGAAAGAGAAAATAAATTCGATTTTGCCATCAAAGTTGTTTGTGTGCTTTTCTTCATTCAAACAACAACAACTAAAGCGCAAGTCTCGAAGGACGAAAATCATCTTTTTCACGGCCCTAACGTGGAAGAATGGGTCAACCATGAATGACAACAGTTCGATGACAGTAAAACCTAGCTACCGAACGAAAGTTTTCGCGTTTTAAGCGTTACACCAAAGCGTCAACGGCTTTGTTGTGATTTTTGCCGCTCGGGAAAATTTAATTCATCGGGCGATTCATTTAAAAAGAAAAACGTTTATTTTCATCACGACCCTAATTCTGCAACCACGAATGAAATCGTTCCAGAAAAATACTAAAAACTAAGCATGGAACTGAATTCTTTGACTCTTTTAACCCTCGGAATCTGCTCGGCTGTTCGAGGCTGTTTTGTTTTAATTTTCTTCCGCTCTGGACTCTGGAGTAAAAATTTAATTCAGCGAAAACTAACCTCGGAATCAAAAGCAGCATTTGCTGTTTTCGTTTGTTTTTTTCCTTCGCTCTGCCACCGAATAAACTTAGTCAATTTATTAGACATTTGACACAAACTGCACCACTCGTGTAAACTTGTACATGTGTAATTTATCGCTCGACCGCTATGTTTATTTTCTCACACTGCACAGAATAAATACAGTTAGTTTTTTTTTTCCGCGGCCGGTTTTGATGCACAATTCCACCGGCTATGTTATAAAACAATTGGTTCATGCTTTAGCGTGCACTATCGAGTTATGGAGCACTTGGGAAGTTTGGAGAGCACTCAAGAAGCTAGAGTTGCCCTCGGCTATCGCCTCGGGCAACTCTTACGCTTCTTTCGTGCTCTCCAAACTTCCCGCGTGCTCCATAACTCGATAGTGCACGCTAAAGCATGAACCAATTGTTAAATACAAAGCGGTTATCTGTAATAAAGAACTGTCCCGGTGGACAGGAGACTGTTAATATAATAAAAGCAATTATAAATAATGGCATGAAAAAAGCCTCATTTGACGATTGTAAGAAACAGTTATTTATCATACATCTTAAAAATATTGTTTCATTTTTAAATACTTTAAAAACTTGTCGTGTTGCATCCCAAAGTTTTACAAAAATGTGAAACAAACGCAAGGTTGTAAATAGACATAAATAACATAACAGTGTTTTTGTAGTTTCTTTTCTTTATTACAAGGATTACAAAAATGACACAATAATTTCCCGTTTTAATTTTTAGGTTCACCTATCGTTGTTGTTGGAATATCCGCCATTACCAGGATGGAAGGATATGGCGGACGAGACACGTATGCAATACTTCGACCTAAATAAAAACTTGATTATACCACGCAACGAAAAAAAAAATCAGCTAATTTAGCGTTCATTCAAGTTGATGAATAAATACCTACAGGCCGAAAAGCAATTCTTTAGAAAAATCAGGTCTCGTTTTCTCTCCACCATTGCCCCACGAATCGTGTTTAAAAAGGAATCCACCAGGAAGTCGAGTAATATTTATTTAAGTTGGACAAAAATCGAGTACCAGGATAATTTAAATCCTATTGCGTTATTTTCTACCCTAAATAAAAGGTAAAGATGTAAGTAATTATCCGTGATAACACCAACAACAATTTCTTATCAGAGTCTGAGAAAATGAGTTTCAAAGTTCACAAGCTATAGGCAAATTCTCACGTGCCGCCATTTTGTAAAATCGTCTTTAAGAGATTCAGTGGAATTCAGTGGAACTTCGAAATTTGTTTTCGGCGTTTGGTGTTGTTACAAAAGATTTCTTTTGATACGATATTTGAAGCAGTAACACAAAAGTTTGCAATAAGGTGTAAATAATTTTGGTACAACAATTTCTTATCAGAGCCTGAGAAAATGAAATTCAAAGTTCACAAGCTATAGGCAAAAGCTCACGTCTTTTAAGCGATTCAGTGGAATTCAGCGGAACTTCGAAATTGGTTTTCGATGTTTGGTGTTGTTAGAAAAGATTTGTTTTGATACGATATTTGAAGCAGTAACACAAAAGCTTGCAATAAGGTGTAAATAATTTTGGTGCATAATTTTGTCCAATAACTACTCGAAGTCCTGGCGGATTCCGTCTTAAGTAAACTTAGTCTGACAGACAATAATGAGCTAAGACAGAGTCGATCTTCATACTATTTGTGTCTCATTGGCTTTGTTTTGGTTTTTTGCCGATTGTTTTCCTTTTTTTGTGTTTTCGTTTGTTATTGTTCCTGAAACGCCATACTGGGAGATTTAATAAACAACGTATGTGTTTATATGAAGAACAACAACTACCAAGATAAAGCGATTTAAGATCAAACATTTCCCATATCTTACGATTATGTTATAAATGTTAACTTTAGATAAATTTATCACATCTTAATTTCATAGGTGCTGGCTGTCTTTTGATAACGGATTCATTTGGGCTTTTGTTGGACCAGTTTTAGCCATAATTTTGGTAAGTAATCTGTTTGTAGTGTTCTTTAAATTAACTTGATTTAAAGCGATGCAATACTTACCTTTTTCTCTTTAGTTTAACACTGCTATGCTTGGAATTACAATAAAAGTTTTGGTCTCCTTGAGGAATGTCGCGGAAAGTAACGCACAACAACACTCAGTAAGGTAAAACATAAGTTGTAGTGTTACCAAGGAACCAGATAAATGCTGTCCAGAAAAAAACAAAAGAGAAAAAAAAAGAGAAATGTGAATTGAATGATTGGTTGGCTTTGTATAGTAACATGGTGCTAACAATTCAAATGAATCTTGAAAGCTACAAAGAATACCATACCATTGTCTACTTATATCATCTTCCTCTTATGCAAAACTGTTATTCTATTTAGCTAGTAGGTGCTCAGTTGTATTCTTTGGGCACCTATTTAGCATATATTATAGGTCGGCGTAAAAAAATTCTGATTAATTTTACGAGCATAACGGATATATTTTTATTTTGTACTATTAACTCTCACCCTCTTGAAATAAAGCTTTGATTTTTTCTTTTAATTTTTTTATGGTTTAACAATAATTTTCTTGCACACGATTTTCGGGTCAACCAACAAGGCTGATAGAAATGGAACATGGCCGCAATCTTTAATGCCGTATGGTTTTCATATTTGGAGCAGAAAATATCATTGTTGGTTCTGTGAAGCTCGACTAAATTTTTCCAGTAAAGCTGCAAAGTAAAGACCTTTTACATTCTATATGTCAGTTTTGTTTGTCTGTTTGTTTGATTTTTTTCTCGCCCCAGATCTGGTGTCAAAGCTGCTTTGGTTCTGATGCCCTTACTTGGCATAACTTGGGTTTTTGGCCTTTTTAGTGTCAACTCTAGGACAGTTGCATTTCAATATGTATTCGCTGTAATCAACTCACTGCAGGTAAGTTTTTCTGTGATGAATCAAACTGGCATTGTGAATAACAAGACCTATGATGGTAATAAGATTGTTTTGCGTTCGAGCTGATGAAAACCAGTTATGATTGCAGAATTGAAAAGTTTATTAAAGCCCTCCACTGCATGATAAATTGAATATATTGAGTTCTTATCAGAATCGTCATCGAAACAGGTACATGTGATACAGGTTTTACTCGCCCTTGGAGAAACTATCGCTGTTTAACGCTCTATTGATTTTATAATATTTGTATTATCAAATGGCTTAATTATTTAGTTTTATTCTTTATCCAGAATAGAAGAAACGTGCAACGTCGAGAGTATTTCACGTACACCCCATGCATATTATTACGTTAATCTTATATTCGTCTTTACTGCAGGGCCTCTTCATCTTTGCATTACACTGTATTGGGAATACTGAGGTAAGCTTTGGACAGCTTAGTCAGCATTTCAAAATGATTTAAGGTTAGACTTCAACCCTAATGAGCAATAAACTGTCTCCATGGGTAATGATATACATTTAGTTTACATTTTAAATAGATAAAAACTTATTATAAAAGCTGTCACCAGGGTCACTTCCGGGCTATCGACATAACAATGTGTGCATGCATCCAAAATAACTTATTTATTCCGTAACAGTGATAAATATTGATTTTATAAATCCATCATTCTATTGTGTTGTTTATTAGTTTTTCTTCAACTAAAATCAACAATTTAAGGAAACGCCTAAATGAAGCTGGCTTTATCCTCACACTTCTTGCGTCAATGATATAAAGGAGATCTGTACTTAAATGATGGCTAATGCCTCTTTCATGGGCAAAACAAAGAATTCGGTTGTCATTTTGATATTTTATAAGTGCTAAGGCAGATGCTTTTTATGTTTGGTAGTGAGACTTTTTTCCTTGTTACCAGGTTCGCGCGGCTTTGAGTAGGCTGATGAAAAGACATTCCATTAAAATTGTCTCCTCTCAAGATGTAAGTTTATAAGACAGATATTGACTTTTGTAGGATGTGATATCTAAGCTAGCCTAAGCGTTAAGGGGGTAGGTACAAACGTAGTGATACTGTGTGGCCGGGTGATGTCCGGTGCAAAAGGTACATTTTCTTAGAAAATGCTTAATATATTTAGCTCGATAGCACTTAAGCGGAAAATATTTGGTTCTCAAGTGCCGGATCAGAAGTTTACCACTATTTAATATTCCCTGAAAGATACAAGCTCTTCGGAAACCAGAAAAACAGTCAACTTTATATACCAGAAAAATGTTTATGCCATATACGTGACTTAAAGAGAGGTACTTTTTGAGGAGGTATATACCGAGTAGAAATTGTTCTTTAAATTCCTAGACATTCCAACAACCTTCAATGCCTCAATGTCTTTGCTCACTTTAACCCCCAGTAGCAGTAGCATTTTAATCTAATTAGTTCTATCATTGATATTCTTTGAACAAGTCCTCCGTTCTCACTTTGCTAATGAATCCAGCTCTGTAGTATTAACCTCGACATGTTCCTGGATATGGACAGGGGAATAGGGGATATTCTTTTATTCACAGTATTTTATATTTTTCGTGGCAGGTATCTTTAGATAAAATAAAGAGAAGGTCTAAAGGTAAGGATTATATCAGGAATTATTAAATTCTCAACCTCGGATATTACATTTCTAGCTTTGTGATTGGTTTACTGAATCCCGGTTATCAGCCAATGTACCTATGTTTGACCTTATATGGGAAACTAGTGCGGCAAGTGCCGCTCACCTTAACCTTTTCCTGCGGGAAGCGATAGTTCCATCAGAAAAACGGCTGAAAAGTCGCAAATATGGCGAGCTTTATATACAAGAAATAATCGGCAATGCCTTCCATAAACCACACAAATACCACAAAAATGCCATAGTTGACTCAACTAAGCAAAACAAAAGGATTGATGCCAAAATTTTAATAAAAACGTACTTGTAATTGTGCAACAAGAGCGACTGAAAGAGCAAGAAACGCCGCAAATAATTCACAGGAAGACCAGAAAACTGACACAATTTCATTCATTGTTCGACGTAAAATTAGGCTCAGCACTTCAGTTTAGTTTGTTGACTTTCAATTTTGATCTTCTCCTTTTATCCTTCAATAAACTTCATCGACTCTGAGTGCAATTTCGTTTCAGTGCAATGTAGTAGTCTTGATGACAGCCGTGGAGCCGTAAACAAGTACGATATGTAAACCTTGCCTCGTTGGACTTGCACAAGGCGTATAATTTCCAGAAAAGCCATTGCTTCGGATCTTCCCGTAAACCTTAATTGTTGTCAAAACTTTAAAGGATAAAGAGACGATTTGAGAGGAGATTATCCAAGAAAATCTTCGGAAGAAAACTCTCTCGCTCGCTTTCCTCGCGTGTTTCATTCAACTCAAGAAATGAACACCGCGCCACAAATTTTCCCGCCTCCTCATGCTATCACTTCGTTTACATCAACATGAAATGTCCTGTCGATTTATACTTAAAAAAGAATTTAATAAAACAATTATTTCATTCACCCTTGTTGGATATGAGTGGTTATAGCCAACTCATATCCAACGCGGGCTCATGGAATAATTGTTAAATAACTTGGAGTTCACTGATACAAGATTCGCATTAAAAATTTTACGTTTCTGGTCATTTCTTTCAGCATTGAAAGCATCAAATGCTGCGGACGATCAAAAAGATAACACAGTTAAGGTAATTCAGTAGAATGCCGATAAGGAGATGTCATGTTGTCTTTTTAAATTTGTTTATTACGTCATTTATCATCATCATCATCACCATTATCATTTTAAGTATTCTTATCAATCTACTGTTTATTATCTTTTCGTCCAGGTTGTGGACCCAGCAGATTTAAACTTCAAACCCATCGACTGAATGCGCGCTGATACGTAATAAGAATGAGCTAACATAACTTGAAGAATTAACTTGCTGAATCAGTAACTGAACCAGTTTCAGTCTTGCAAAGTTTGAGAGTTTCACTGCACAATCAGGGTTGCTCAGGAGCATATATGGTGTGAACCGAACAGAAGAGAAACCTGTTGCAGTAAGATTCAATTTTTTTCTGATCTGCATTTAAAAACATTAACTACTTTGTACAAACAAAGCAAAAGGAACAATAACAAATCATTCTTCTTTAACTAAAAATACAAATAACGTATTATCGGAAGAGTTGAATATTACTTTGTTTTTTTAAGTAGGAGTGAAAATCAAACTTATAAATGTTAAAATGATGGAAAATATCTGAGGATAAACAGTGTACCTCATCAGCATCACTTAACATGATTGTTACCGCTCTTGAACCAATAACAGCCGAGACAATCACTATTAGAGCATTTCGAAAATTTATTTGTTTACGTGTACTCTCGTAGTCCTTAAAATGTAATAATAGCAATAACACTAATAGTAATAATAATAAAAGATCTTTATAGCGCCATATCCATGGCTTGTGGCGCTTTAAAATAAAATAGTATTAAAAACGGTACAACCTAATAATTAAACTGTAGCTTACAATTAAAGAATTAAAAGTTGACACTGGCTTAGAAAGCTACGTTTGGACGTTTTGGTTACTACTGAAAGTTAAACCTTCTTCAGCTAAGAATCTAAATTACTAAACGGAGTCCATGGTTATATATTTTAACCATTCCTGGCTTCAAACCAATTATTTTCAAACTGTAGCTTAATTAGAACGGAACGCTATATGCAAGTTTAAAAGTACCGTACCCTGTTTAACAATGTACTTGTATAGTTCCTACTTTTTATTTACAGTGGAATTAATCAAAGGCTCCTGAGAGCCAGCTCATGGTGGAAGTGGATTAATCCAGATTTTATGCGTGATAAACAAATTGTTTAACAGATATCGAACGAAGGACGGAAGGAGTGAATTTTGAGCGAGTCGCTTGCTACACCTCATGGAATGACTACATCATCACTATGAGCGTGAAATGAATAAAGGAAGTTATAAACATTGGTTGGTTAATGAGAAGTATTAGTGTCTTTTTCTTCAGTAAGAATGTCAAACAGCTACACTTTATGTACTGCAGCAGCGTATGGGATGGTCTCAGCCAAACTATGTCAGATAAGTTGAAAAAAAAAAAAAAACTACAAAATCGCGCGGCAAGCTAGGATAGTTACGAAATCAAGCTATAACGCTAATGCGGATCCCCTACTTGGTTTGGTAATTCCGGGGCTGTTCTTTGGAATGGACTGCCATCAGAATTGCGTAAGCCATTAACCCTTACAAGCTTTAGAAAGATTATAAATGACTTATTTTCCTCAATTAACGGGCACGCACACGGAAAACACTTAAGCCATCACTTTAGATCTTTTTTATCTTTTATACTGATTGTTTTTAATCGTGTCTAAATAAAGTTTCAAAAACTCCAAATATCCTTTCGCTGTTGCTCAATGCTGTTGCTTAAAAGCACAGCATTACACGTTTGCAGTGCCGAGGACTGTCTTGGAAACATACTTTTACTACCTAAGATATTAATAAGACTACGTTAAGTTCTTGATAACTCAATATAAGGTAGATAAAGTTGAAAATAAGATGACGGACAAATCATAATACATCCATAGGACTTAGCAACTACTGGGAAACGAATTTTTTAAGGAATCGAGAAACGACGAAAATGATCCGTTTTCTAATTCATGATCTCGGTTAATACAAGCAGCCTACGTAAAGACGTCTGCGTAGGAAGGAGGCTATCTGCAGTGGAACTGTGCTACATATTTACTTCAACACGCTTATTCAAGTGACAGAGCAGCAGATTGGTCAGGATTGCAATAGAAGTTCTCGACTAAATATTATCGTAGTTTTAGTTGCCAGCCACCCAGGAAAAAAGGATTCTTTTGAAAATAAAGAATAATGTAAAGTGAAAACGTCGTTACAGAATGAGAATTTCTCGAGTATCGAACTATACCAAATTATTGTACATTTTCTGATGGCGCATTCGAAATGATAAGTAAACAAGAATAGGCAACTGGGATAACATATTAACGCTAGCAAAATAAAATGAAAAGTGAAAGTTGCCCATTGCCAAGTGTTAAGGTGTCTCTCTACAGTTTTTTCTGGACCATACCAAACATTTTCATTTGGCCGTTTAGCAAACTTCCCGGACTCGAATCGATGTGAAATTTACACCAGATATTGGAATTGGATTGAAGTTTGATATAATATATTTTTTAGGAAAATCGATATTTCCATGGTAACGATAAACAGAAAAACTAGATATCAGTTAAACTTGAATTCTACGCGAATAAGATTTGACGTAGAAAAACTAACACCAGTATCTGAAATTATGGTGTACTGCACATCAAATACACAAGAATAAAAAAAATCTGCATGTTTGATTTCGAATAAATCAAAAATATATTTCAAACCATGCTTTTTGCATTATAATGATAAACGGACCGATTTGAAGACACTGCTTTAATGAAATTATTTCGAAATAACACCAAAATGTGTATTTAACTTATCTTTCGTCGAGGTGAAAGTTTTGTTGATTTTCGTTATCGCGATCCCGAGAATTGGATTTTTTCATACGGTCACTACCAATGTAATTTTTGGTAAATTTTCTTCTTTTAGCGCTTTTTCGAAAATCTCTAAAACGGCTCCAACGATTTTTTTAAAACTTTCGCAACACATGCTTGATAATGCAAAGAATTTAATTCCAAAGTTTTATTAACGTTGATTTACTGGAACTTGTCCAAAGTTACCCTTAAAGAAGGCGTTCGAACCGACGAAAAAGTTGCGTTACAAATTCAGCCTTCGCAATTTATGCTAAAATATTCAAATCAATGTTTTTTACATTCCATCTTGATAAATACAGTTCGTTGCTATTGTTTTCAATATTGTGTTTTTTCCCTCACTCTTTTGCTCACTCGATGGAATGTAAAAAAAACATTGATTTGAATATTTTAGCATAAATTGCGAAGGCTGAATTTGTAACGCAACATTTTCGTCGGTTCGAACGCCTTCTTTAAGGATAAATTTGGAGTTTAGAAAAAACTGTAGAGAGACACCTTAAACACAACACACGTTCAACACAGGTTCACAAACATGTCCAGATGGTCCCTTGAAATACTTCTTTCCAAAGTCACAGTTGATTGCTTTACGCCACAGGCTAACTTTCTACTTAACTTCCTATTTGAAGTGAACAGAGTGCGTCACGCGCTGCGTATTCAACGATGCCCGTCTTCGAAAAGTAACTGTTGCGTGACACGCTGTGCTACTTGGAGGAGGGGACCTGTTATGGCCTAGTGGCTACTGTTCAATGATGTGTAAATAAATTAAACGTACGTTGATAAAGCGAGCCCCCCCCCCCCCCCCCCCCATTGCTTTCATATCTACTTTGTCTTAATCATCCTTTGCTATTTGCTTTTATATACTTATGGCTTGACTTAGAGTATAATGAACTTACTTTACCCTTACTATTGATATCATGGTATTTCGATATTCAGTTGCCTCTTGATTAATTGAAATAACCAGACTGAACGAGGGCATTAGCTACACCATAATGCTACAAAAACAACGATGCTTTGATTACCTATTTTCCTCTAAAAATGGACCTACAACAAAACATCGCTTCCTTCAACTACCGAAACACATCTCCATCCAAATTTCTGTTCATATTGTGCCTCAGTCTGCAAGCTTGCTAGCTCTTGTTGCAGCGCTCGCAGAAAATTTCCCGAAGGCTCGACTGCACAGTTCAACACATTTCGATTTGTAGTAATCTCTTTGGCTGAGAATCGTTTTAAGTTCTCTTTTTGTTGCAGACAACTCCTTCTCCAGTGACTCATTTTCGCAGGCCATATTTACTCTCTTCTGATTGCTTTTCAATCGACACTTGAAAGCATATCTTCGGTTTTTAAGAATTCGTCTCCTTTTCTTGAGCTCTTGGGCCCGATGTTTTGGAATCTTTCGAGTGTACTCATTTAGCTCCCTGATTGTCATCTTTTCCAGTTTCTTGTCACTCAATGTTAGAAAAATTCCTGGATTGAAAACATTGTCCTCCTTCTTGTACCCATGTCTGGAAATAACCTTTCGCTCTCCTTTTCTTCCGCAAGGCAAACTTGCTTTTGTATCTCGTTCGCAGTTATCAAGGTCACCCATTATGGCCAAGCTACCAGGTTGTCTTTTGCTCAGTTACATGTACGTTATACGATGGTACGAGTTTGATGACGAAGAAGGGACCGCTCGTTAAACGATCGAGTCGCTTTCAGAAAGAAATGTTCTCCAAGCTCTAAGCCCAAGAACTTCCGGGCATGTTGTTTTGAAACCGAAAGCATTTATTCAGTGTTAAAAAGGGGAACCCCCTTTTTAATGTACTCGAACTGATTGGTTCTAGAACTTTCTGTTATTCTCACGTCAATAGCAGATCACAAACTTTATTCAAAACGTAACGTTGGTCCTCGTTAACAGCTCTTTCTGCGTGTTTCTCTGAAATACCCCAAACGTTCTGTGGAAATTTAAAGAGCTCGCTAGCGGGCGGGCAGATTCTATCAATAATTATTATAGCAGTGATACTTCGTAATGATGTCTAATTATTCATGGATATTGGCACAATGGTGTAATCCATTTTGTTTTTTGCTTCTGTGTTTCAAATCAGGAGTAGGCTATTTACTTTTTATGGTGCAAACCATTTACGCAAAGTATCAAACAGTTCAGTTCGAACATTGCTAATTAAATTCCTGTAGAGAAACTTCTTCAATATGGAGTACCTCCATAATTATTCCACTATTTTGTCCCAGTTGTAACGAGCGTCAGTATTTTTCAAACTGATTTGAACGTTCTCCTTTACCAGCCTCCTTCAAAGACAATCGCACGACTACTTCCTGAACCTTTCATTATCAGACGAAATTCACAATTTGCGTGCAAATCAGTGGAAAACACCAAAAAGCATTCGAGCTGATCAGTGTGATCAGTAAATGTATGTCATATAGCAATGTCTATTTTATCCAAATGGCCCGCTTTTGCGATAAAACACGACTATAAAATTGTTTTGAATTCAGTACTAGCCCCGTAAAACCATCAGTCACTTGTTAAACCAAATCTGGCGAGTTATAAATACACCTGCCCAACTGGCGAGCAATATTTTTGCTGAAGCGTGACCATTAGCGTTCAAGAAAAACAAAACTTCGCGCGGGCACTTCAACAGTTCAACAGGTTATTTATGAAATATCATCTCTCTGAAGCAACTTGGTCCTTTTCCTTTTATTACTGAGTATTCTAGAGCTGGTTTTAGTGCTAATGAATTGGAATACAGTTTCCTAAGAACCGTAAATCAAGAGTCAGATTTGGGGGCTTTTGAACAACAAAAAAACAAACAAAACCGTCAGCTGAACTGAGAAATATTAACATTGTCTGGTTTCAGTTTTGAATAGGTGTGACACATTTCCGGTTTTAAAACGCTTTACAGCAAATATAGTCATTGGAATGGAATTTATATAAATTACATTTCAATACTAACCGAGCAAAATTGTTCTAGAGACAAAATTATCTTACAACAACAAAACATAGCTATTAACTGGAAAGTAAAAAAATTACAATATTATTGGAAAATTGCATGTTATTAACCGTAAGCTTACATGACAAACTGTCCAGTAGTCGCGTATATATGTGGAAAATAAAGTGCAAAAGAACGCGGAAATTCCGCTTCCGCCACAAGGGATACAACCAGCATGTAGTTCATGTGTACACAATTATAGGCGTCTTTACAAGATTTACAGGTTTAGCTAAGAATCTAGCTACATCAATAACTTATGCGGTAAATAAAACGTCGTTAGAAAATAAGCTGTTTATAAGCTTGGCTCCTCTGCAATCCTTCGTTGAAGAACATTCCGGAATTCCGGGTTTGTAGGATAATTGACCCTTTAACAAGTTTCTGCACGGTTCAGTCAGAGATTCTTTCATCTTGTTTCATTTACAATGGCAGTGTCCCTTGCCTGTAGCATTAATTAAGCATTAAGAATACTTGTTTCATACCACGATTCCCGCTTCCAGAGGTAACTTTGGGGGAACGAAATGTTGCATTATGAATTCTCCTTTGCAAGCTGACTGTAGCTGCAGGAATTTACTCTTGTATATATTTCTTTCTTTCAAAATCTTTCGAAGCTTCTCTCTGTCATCCTCCAGCTGCTTCTTCAAGAGTTGATTTTCGCTGAAGAGGTCCTCCTGAAACTGTTGTCGCCGCATACGACACGTCAAAGCGTACCCTCGGTTTTTGAGGTTACGACGCTTTCGCCGTATCTTTGCAGCCTCTTCTCTCGGCATGTCACGAAGAAGCTTATTCAGCTCCTGAACTCGAAGATTCTGTATTTCTTCGTCGCTAATTTCTTCAATGTTTCTTGGGGTTCCCGGATTAGAGATCGTATCTTCTTCGTCAAAACCCTCATCTTTCCCTCCACCGTTAAACAGGTCTGCTATATCGTTATCCGAGTCACTCTTCAAGCTTTCTTCAAACAGAAAATTTTCAACTGACCATGGTGTATCGGCGATATTCACAGGCCCTGAGAAAACTTGATCATACAACAAACTATCATCCATTCCTTTTACCTCAAAAGAAAAAGGTTTTACAATATAATAAACCACTCCTAGAGAATGATAGTCGAGAATGGGCGAAAATTTGTAATTTCTTGCGCGAAACTAATTTCATTCCGTCTGTAAACCAATCAAAAGCCCTTAATGGAAGGGAAAAGTCCCTCAGAGAGGGAATTACCCTAACTAATCAAAACACTTTCGGGTTCTTGGAATTTGCATGGTTTTCCGAGAAAATCACTGCAGGTGCAGAAACGCTTTAACCGTGATGTGCATTCATTATTCATCCAGTTATCTAGTTTACTGGTAAGCTCTTTACTGTTAATAGTCTCCGTCAATCCGAGCGAACTGCAATTGCGGGATTAGCCGAAACATGTTGCGTCAAAGTTGCAAACAAGGCGTGGTTACAAAGCCCTAGACATTTATATCCGGAATAATCAATGTCGAGGTAAGTGTTATCAGCCCTAGCCGAAGGCTAAATTAAATTGATTACGGCGTTTTCGCACGAGTTGGTGAAGTATCGGAAATCGAAGAAGTGAGCGACGCGAACGAGTGACATTTCTGACACAAACCAACGAGTGCGTGAACACCGTTTAATATGCAATCTTCGTTCACTGTCCAAAATCCACGCGCGCAATTGGTTAAAATCGAGCACGTGATTTTACTTTACCTGTCGTCAGCAAACTCCGACAGTGCGTTATTGAAAATAACGCATAAAAATCGTGCATTATTGACAATGGCTTCAGCTGACAGATTTGCAGAAATAGTGGAAGAACAAATCCCTCAAATTATCAACGAAGCAATACTCATAAATACCAAGAGGCAAACAAACTGGAGCATTGTTATTTTCTATGTTCATAAACCAGGGACCGCGGAGGGCAAAGGGCTGGTAGGGCTATAGCCCTACCACTTTTTTGCTTGGATTCATTTTTAAGAGCAACAGAAGACATTTATATTTTATGAATTTTACCACTTGAAAGCAACAAAACGCCTCTTCTCTTGCATATGCACTAAGTCAAAGGCACGGCAAAGCTGCGCGGCGGCAGTTATTTTCGCAGGCGTTCCCATCGTACTGCCAAGCATCACTTTAGAAGGGTGTATTATGGGGCCCTTGATCTTATCGTTAGTGTCGGTGGTGACGATGGTTCCAGAACCAGAGAAGAAGCTGGTTTACGAAGTCCAAACTATCTGTTGGCTGCTTGCTGTAAATCCTCCTACCAACACTGCTGGCAAGCGTTCTTTCCCATCTGCCCGTCCTCTGAAGACGTGGCTTAGATCGAGGATGGACGACGAAACGTTTAGCAGCCTTTGCCTTTCCAGGCTCTCGGTTATTAGGACGAAAAGCGGGCGAGCGCCTTCGCGCTTACTCACTTTTTGCCCTACTGACCGAGAGCCTGCAACAGGCTATAGCAGCCTAGCCGTGTTGAATGGCCACAAGCAGAGAACAGAGACCAACGGGGTCTCAACAGAGAGTGTCTGTATAGCTGACGTCGCACAAGAGTTTGTTTCTCGCAACGAGAATCGCAAGAGAAATTTTAGCAACTTCAAAAAGTAGAGAGCTTATATCTATTTGGGTTGTACATATGATGGTGTGCAAATGCATGATAAATGGTGGAACAGTGGCCCCGGCCCGACTGAATGCTTGTTTTTCTTGGCCGAAAATTGTTAAAAATTGTTTGTCTTGGCCAGGTTTTTTAGCCCTACCACTTTTAAATGGTCTCCGCGGTCCCTGTAAACTACGCCAGTATAATTTTGTACTACTTAGATACAACTGAATTTTTATTCATTAAAATCCTTTCTTAAAGTTCGCGAAATTGTGTATTGGCGTGCAGTATACTCAGATTGTATATTAAAAGGGTTAAAGGCTGTTAGCTCGTGTTTTATTTACAAATACACGCACTTGCTGGCAGCACAATGAACTCGAAATTTTCAACACTGCACTCGGCTACGCCTCGCGTAGTCTCTAACCCATAAACAAAGCTCTTTCCATGTGGCATTGTGTTTACAATATACGTACTGAGATCGAACGCCGTATTTAACGAACAATTCAGTCGAGGATACACCAACAATCCAAGCAGGTTATTTTCAAAGCAATCATTGGATAAATTTCCTTTAATTTTCATGTAATGTGGTTTTGATTTCTTAGATTTTTTTTTACTGTAGACGATTGTCCGTGAAAAGAAGTTCTCATGGTGCTATCATGTGACGAACATGTTTCCGAAGTAACAGTCACAAAAAAAAGATCTTTCTCAAAATTTATCACAACCAAAAAAACATTCGCACGCCTAGCTTTAAACTGTTTACCAATGCAACACTAAAAACAAAAACGTAAATTACTGAGGCTCGTTGAATTTTCTTGATGGTCAGAGAATGGGTCTCGTTTACGTTTGGATAATACACAAATCACACGGCTACATAACAAAAAAAAACTTCGGCCACAGTCCTAAACAACTTTTAATTTGTGAATTTATATTAAGTGAAAAATACTCGCGTATCTGAGAAATTTATATATAATGGATTCTCGAACAAAAAAAGAAATTTTTTAGTCCCAGCACAACCATGTTTGGCGGAGTTTAAAAGATCGTTAGTGAAAATCAATGAACTTTTTAAGTTCAGCTGCTGAAGTACGGCAAAATAACAAAACATCTTAATAGATAATCAAATGGAAAAACGTCGCAACACGGGAGCGTTCTCGGTTTGAAAATAATTAGAGTTCCGTTCTAAAAGTGTTAATAAGTTTCTTTCCTCCGAGCTCGAGAACATTAGAAAGGAAATTGAACTTTTTAAAAGCCGATTCAATCTGTCAAACAGTTGTGCACGCCGGCTTTCATGGCAAGGTGCTAAAACACTCCGAAGCCGGAATAGATTAAGTTAATTTCTCGCAAGACAGGACGCTTAAAGGTTTAAGTTTATTAGGAAAGCCTCAGTTCAGTGTTACACGCAAGGTTAACAAACCAAAATGAAGTTCGTGTATCTTGTTCTCTTTCTGATGCTTTTTAGCTGTACTGGAAACGAAGCTGCTCCGAATGGTAAGACGTCTTTTTACTGTATTTTTTTAAGACTTAAACTTAACTCGTTATTTGAATAAAAGAATTTTGCTTCTATGTGGAAACGCCGGCAGACGTTCTGTGAAGATACAACGTACGAAACGAAAGTACGATTAATCATCTTACAAGAAGAAGCCTGCTTCGAAGTTTCTTAATTTTTTTATTCTTAAAAAAGGGAAAATGTTTCATTTCGAACAATGTTATTTAAAGAAAAATAGTGGTTATACTATAGAAATGTCGGAAGGATTAAATTTATGGAAAATATTCAAAACCAGGGGAGAAAATTCTTATTAAGAGCGCGAAACAACGCTTCATGACCTCAAGGGACCTTACAGTCTCAGGATCAGAGTGTAACTCAAGATTAGTAACACTTAAATTGCAAGAAAAAAAAAGGTAACGTTTGTAGAGAGTCTTGATTTCTCAAAGATGAATTTCCAAATAATTCTCCCAAAACAAGATTAATTTCCTTTCATGACCTCTTGATGCAAATTAAAATTTATTGAATAAAAAATTCTTCACCGTAATAATGAAGAGCAAATCATAAAAGACATCAAAAACCGGAACAAATAGAACGAGCCAAATAAAAGAATTAAAAATAAGATTATGTCAAATTGCCTGTAACCAGCAAGACTTCAGTCTCTCTATTAAGTGTTGTATTAGGTCTTGAGGTCACCCTGCATAGACATATTGTATACGCTACCTAATGAATGGAAGACAGAGAAACAAAGTGCATTGTTTACACTGATTAACAAGCACAGCGAGGACACGGGAAGAAAGCAATGCTCCCGTTTTAAAAAATATATATCGTTGTTCTTAGGAGCCCATTTTCTTTTTTACATTTTAACTTGCCCTTTAAAGCAAAATAGGATATGCAGTTCATTGTACATCAATGAAATAAATTAAATGAGCGTGGATATAGCTCAGAGTCGTAGATTAAACCTGAAAATGAAATACAAGGCGTTTACGGTTTGAATTTGTAAGCCAATTTTTTTCCCATCATTATTATTTCAAATTATGTTTTAACATGGTTATCTGGGATAAAAAATAAATTTACAACCTACCCCCTCTGATTGTCCCACAGAAATGCCTGCGTTGTACAAAAGACATTTCAGGCAGTGCTACGTTTGCTGTTATCTCTCTAGCAGGTAAGAATTGCCATGGCAACTACATTTTTACAGTTAATGTAGTACAATACCTCAAATCAACAAACGATATTGAGGTAAACGGAGGCACCAGTCTACCAAAAAAAAATGGGAAAAAGTGAGCGCCTTATTTCAGCAACCTCGCTGATTCTGTAGACATCAGTATATCTTGATCCACTGTACACGTTTTTCCTTCTTTAACCAGGTGTACAATCGCTTCACAACCGCTGCTTCATTAAGACATACCAAGTGCGTTTACCGTTTGCAAAAGGGTTTTGAGTAATATCTAATATTATGAACTAACTCAGATACTAAACGCAATCTGATTTGTCAAAAACCTATGTTCGAGTAAACTCCCGCTTCTCGACAAGGCAGCTTTACGCTCGACTACGCGTAAGGACGAATAATTTCAAAACGTTAGTTAAATGTCTTATTTTGGTCTATAAGATGATTAAAACAGAGAATATGGTTCTCATAAATGATCAAAATGAATATTTACTGAGGGTGATTCACTACACTGTAGAATGAATTTTGCCGCCTACCGCAGTTGGAGCGAAAGAACTAAGCTTATACCTAGAGGAAAAGAAAAACAAAACGCAAGAACAATCATCTGAGAAGAAACGCAATAAACAGTTACGCTTTAACCGGTCTGGAATAATATTTAATGACATGGATATCTTTTCATTCAACATTATTTTACTCGGAAACCTTAAAAACTACCTCAGATTGGTCGCGATGAAAGCTCAGTACTTGAATTACTTTGATGGCAGAAACTCGCGCTGTGTACTTGTACGTGCTTGAATTAATTCTAGTTTTACTAAATTTCTGTTAAGTCTGCCATTCGACGAAAACGAAAAATTACGGAATAAACAAATTAGAAATAAGATTTTCCGAGGCAGAGTTTCTGGAACTAGCCTTTATTCTAAATAACTTCGGCAGTCTTTGAAGTTTGTAAACTTGAAAACTTTCCGTGCAGTCCTTTGCTTTGACTCCGGCCACAGTTTGCTTGATTTCCTCGTAAAAGTAACTTTAAATCGTTGAATACATTTCCTTCCGTTAACCGTTTGCTTTGTCCGTTTCCTTTCTTATGATTTTTACAGCTGTAAACGGACTTTTGAACGTTTTCGTCCCGTCGATTCGTGGATGTTGGTGTGGAGCTGAACCTGTGTTTTATTCTTTCAGCGGCTGTGATTGCTTTACCGCTTCATTCGATGAACATGTTGAGAATTAGACACTTGATCACGAAATATATAATAGATTCCCATTTCCCATTGATCATAGTTAGTTCATAAAAGCAATAAACCACACTTTCTAGGGGGTTGTTTGCACAATAAACCCTCGAATAGCTTGTAGCGGAGCTCCCGCGGGCGCCTTTGGCGCCCGCGGGCGGAGCACCATTGCTATAGAAATTGGTAACCCATTAAGCCGAGAAAATTTGGATGTCACGTCCGTCCGTCCGTACGCACGGATTAGGGCTGGGGACGAGTTTGTCTTTGTCCTTGATTTGGAGTCCTTCTCTTGCAAACAGTAACACAAAAAACATTTTTTGGTTTGTCGAGAGTTAACTTATTTGTCGTAGAAATTTGTTAAAACACTGTGTCACTTCAGGTTGTTTTTTTCTCGCGTTTTCTTATGATCTGGACATTACATTGCAACTTAAACGAAGCGATTAGATGAAAAGGCGCTAAAATAGTTGGTACGTTGTTCACCTTTTAACCTGAATGAAAGACGTGAAGAGAGCATGCTGGAAAACATAGTGCTTCGTGAATATTTCCCACTCTATTTACTCATCAACTTTATGGAAACCTCATGCCAAATGATTTAGGACAACCGCTTAGCGGGATGATCCGAAATAATTGCCGACTTGGATATGATATACATCGGAAAACACCGAGAGTTGAAGCACTGCGGCTGACCTTGGCTGAAAAGTTAATTGAACTGGAATAAAAGTGAGCTCAGAGCCGGTGACGTTCACTAAGTGATGGACAAAAGACTGCTAACAGACCTAACAGCTACACCGAAAGGAAAGGAGAGATCGATCTTCGCCGATAATTCAAAACACTGTAAGAACTTATATGTCGGTGGTGTTGGAGTAAGCTTACAACGAGTGGCGTGTTCGCTTCCGATATTATTGTGTTGGTTTGAAATTTTAGCGGAGCTCCCGCGGGCGCCGAAGGCGCCCGCGGGCGGAGCATCCATAGCCATAAGAATTGGTAACCCATCAAGGCGAGAAAATTTGGTTGTCGTCTACGTACGTACGTACGCACGGATTAGGCCTGGGGACAAGTTTGTCTTTGTCTTTGATTTGGAGTCCTTCTTACGCAAAAAGTAACGCAAAAACATTTTTTGGTTTGTTGAGAGTTAACTTACTTGTCGTAGACATCTGTAAGAACACTGTCTTACTTCAGACGGTTTTTTTCTCGTGTTTTCTCATGATCTGGACATTTCATTTCAACTTAAACGAAGCGATTGTTTGAAAGGGCGCCAAAATACTTGGTACGTGGTTCACCTTCAGAGCTGAATGACAGACGCGAAGATAGCATCTTCGTGAATATTTCTCACTGTATTAACCCATCTACATCATGGAAACTCATGCCAAATGATTTAGGACAACCTCTTAATGGGAAGATCCGAAATAATTGCCGACTTGAACTTGATTTACATCGGACAACACCGAGAGTTGAAGCACTGCGGCTGACAAGCGAAAAAACTAATTGAGCTGACATTGAGCTGAAATAAAAGTGAGCTCAGAGCCGGTGATGTCCACTAAGTGATGGATAAAAGACTGTTAACAGCTACACCGAAAGGAAAGGAGTGATCGATCTTTGCTGATAATTTATAACATGTTCATGTTGGTGGTGTTGGAGTATTCAGTAAGCTTACAACGAGTGGCGTGTTCGCTTCCGAAGTTTATTGTGCTGGTTTGAAATTTTTTCCCTGCAGTATTACAAGCCTTTTTCAAACATGAGGTAACATACGTAAATTTATGCACTAAGCATAAGTCTTATTTTATTGTGAGAATCTGTTCATACTTCATTTATGATTAATTCATTTATTTATAATTTAATTAATGCTGCTTTCAAACCTGTTCATGTTTGTACATTTTATGCAGACATTGTTTATTAAATATTGCGTTTGGACTTATTGCTTTGTGTTTTAGTTAGTGGAGTTAACTGTGATGTTCATTATTGGATTTTGAAAACTATAAGCTTAGCTTCACGGCACAAAATCACGATTCGTTTTGTCAATACAAACTACACGTACAGAAAACGAGTAAAACTATTAAGCGATACTGCACACCATAATAATATTTCGCCGATTTCGTTGCGAGTTACCTGTACTTGGCTGAGTGAGTTCAGACTTTACCTACCGCATATTTGCTTACCAGAAATGAAGAAAATTGAATCATTTCTTCTGCATAAAATTCTCCAAGGTATTTAGCAACGCGTACGATAAAACAGAATTTGTTAATCATGCAACCAAACCGCAACGAAAAGAAGACGGTTATAAAGCACGGTTAAGACAACATTGTATTTTTTAGCTTATTCTTGGTTAGCGTGTAACACTTCCCAAATCACAAACTGCCTCAATTCATGCAAAAAATCTGCTTTAACATGACTTACATAACCGGCAGCATCAATTTGCAGAGTATATTTTGCCGCCGTGATTTTCTCAGTTTGCCGTGGCGTGAGTTCATTTTGTTGACTGTGTTGAGCAGCGAGTTCACTTTGTTTTTCTGTATTTTGTTTTTGCCTTGAGTTGATTTTTTTGCCCTCACTGTTTTGTAGTGAATCAAAACAGGATCAAGGTCTTTTATACATTGAATAACTCATAGGGGCGTATTAATTAATTAGTGTGCAGTAAATGTTTTAAAAAGTTTTACTAAGATTTGTTGTGTGCGCCTACGTGCGTACGTGAGGAACCCAATAAAGTGCACTCGTCAATTTCAACTTAGAATCTGCCACAGGCGATAAAAGTCAGAATGGTTAACCTCGAAATATATTGACATTGCTTTCGTCAACAAAACCATGAGAGGTTTTTAAGGTATTAAGTTTAGCCATGAGCGATTAAAAATAAAATTTACTTTGTTCCTATATAGGCTACTGAAGAAGCTTAGAAATAGTGTGGCTACTTATTTGATAATACTAGCAAAAAAGTAATAAATGGGAACTCCGCTTTTAGGCCTGCCTAAATCTATATATTAGCCCTGCAGAATTTACAAGCCTTCTCCAAACATGAGGTAACAAACGTAAATGTATGCACTAAGCATAAGTCTTTTTTGTTGTGCATGAGAATCTGTTTATACTTCATTTATGAGCAAATTTAAAGTTGTGTCGGTTTCGCATCTTTTCGTAAATATTTACAATTCAATTAATGCTGCTCTCAAACTTGTTCATGTTTGTACATTTTATACAGACATTGTTTATTAAATATTTCATTTGGACTAATTGTTTGGTGTTTTAGTTAGTCGAGTTAACTGTGATGTTCATTATAGGATTTTGAAGCTTAAAAGCTTCACGGATCAAAATCACGATTTCGATTTGTAAAAATCCTGCAAACAAAAACGAGTAAAACTACTCAGCGATGCTGCACACCAAGATATTTTTAAGTGATCTATTATCCAACCGCTCTTTTTGATACTCGATTGCATTTGTTTTGTTTCTCTTATCAGCGAGTGCGTTGAAATGATCTTGAAATCTTGCACGGGTAAACCAATATATATTTCGCCGATTTCGTTGCGAGTTACCCGTGTTTGGCTCAGTGAATTCAGACTACCTCCCGGGCTTTCCCTACCGCATATTTGCTTACCAGAAATGAAGAAAATTGAATCAGTTCTCTGCGTAAAATTCCCTTAGGTATTTAGCAACGCATACGATAAAACAGAATTAGATTATTATCATGCAACCAAACCGCAGCGAAAAGACAGAGGACGGTTCAAAACAACATTGTAAGCGTTATTCTAAGTAAGCGTGCACCACTTCCCAAATCACAAACTGTCACAATTCTTACACAAAATCTGACTTACAAAACTGGCACCATCAATTTACAGAGTTTGTTTTGCTGCGGTGATTTTCTCAGTTTGCCGTGGTGTGAGTTTATTTGGTTTACTGTGTTTAGCAGTGAATTACTTTGTTTTTCTGCACTTTTTTTTGCCTTGAGTTGATTTTTTCCCTTACTGTTTTGTATTAAATCAAAACAAGATCAAGGTCCTTTTTACATTGAATAACTCATAAAGGTGTATTAATTAGTGTACAGTAAACGTTGTAAAAAGTTTTACAAAGATATCTGTTGTGTGCTCCTACGTGAGTACGTGAGGAACCCAATAAAGTGCACTCGTCAATTTCGGTTTACCTCGAAATATGTTGACATCGCTTTCGTCAGCAAAACCATGAGAAGTTTTTACATGTAAGATATTTTATACTTAAAAGTTTAACCATGAGCGATTAAAAACTAATTTATTTTGTACCACTGTATAAGCTTAGAAATAGTGTGGCTACTTATTTGCTAATGATAAATGGGAGCTCCGCTTTTCGGCTTGCCTAAATCTATATATTAAATCACTCGCCTGACGGCTCGTGATTTACAAGCTTTTCTCGTGTTCTCCCAACATCCCGCGGGGGTTTATTGCGCCCGTAAACCCCCTAGAAAGTGTGGTCTATTGTTTAAATGAGAACTGCTTGTAAACAGTGTAGTGCAGTGTATTGTTAGTGAGTATTATCGTAATTTATAAATTTAATGTATATCTATCTATATCTAAAAGTTTTCTTATATAATGCCCCCTCAGTGTAGCACAATCAATGTAACTAACAAGTCATATGTAGTGCCTAATTATTGAAAGCATAAATTTGTACTTTAGAGTGAAAGTAATCCTTTTGTCAGCATGTATTGTGCATATAATGTAATTGTATGTAATGTCCTTTTGTTTGCGTCATAAAAATAAATAATAAAACAACTTCATTTTTACAGGAATTGCACCCGTAACCAATGAAAGGGATCAAATTCGGGAATTTAAGGTTTTAAGATATGAATCGCACTGGGAAATCAATAAGTTTATTTCGACACAAACTGAACTTGTGTGATTATTCAATAAACTGTTATTATTGGGTGGGGTGGAATAACTGTCATTTTGGCAAATCTTCGTTGAAAGAATAACGCGAACACTCTTGAGTAGTTAAAGAGTTGTCACGTCATAATGGCGTCTAGGAGACCTGAATTTGCCATAATTGAACTAGAATTTATTTTTTTCCTGTTTACTTGTTTATTTATTTGTTTATTTTTTTCTTGCAGCTGTAAGAAGCGTATTCGTCAGCAGTGTTCCTGCCTCAACTATAAATGATATCAACTGATGATCTTCCACAAAAATTAATTCCTCCAGAAACAGATGCGAAAAGCGACAATGAACCCTACTATCAATAAGCAATAAATGAAGCTGACACAAAGGAAATGCCATGATCCTCATTTCTTTACAAATAAGCATGACTTGTCACATTATCTGCTAATTTTTAAATTTCATATTTGATTTCCGGGATTTTCTTTCTTCTGAGATGTTTCCTCTATTATATACTCCCCATAAGAAGTTAGCAGTTTGGATACAAAAAGCCAATATTTTCATCCCTTTATACGTTTTAAATGAACTAACACAAAAACGAACCACCTTTTTACTCTGAGTCGATAGACGTCAGTATCTTTCTATCCTAACCCTGTTTTACTTACCCATTTTCTTGAGAACTATGGCAAGCGATCTGTAAGTACCCAACATAATTTATGAGTCTAATGCGCATGCGCTTTAGACTCCATGTAGTGGAAAAAAGCTGTTAGCAATCCCAAGGGAATGGTTCGGGATCGATAATCGTCCGGTGTAATTGTGCTTAAACAATAGCCCGCCTCATTGAGGGCTTGGTGCGGTGATCGTAATCCAATCAGGAAGCAAGGATGTTGTTAACGAAGCAACGGTCGAACGGAGCTCGAGCACGACACGCACTTGTAAAAGAAATTGCCATGTATGTAATTGGAATAAATGTTTTACAGTGCAAAATAATATGAATCCTCGTTTTCAAGTGTGAAGCCACTGAAAATGTTCTCCTTCCAGCTGCATGTTTTTTTATAATCCGTGGGAAACGCAACGTGAAATCGACATCTTTTGATGAAAAAAATCCGGAAGTGACATTTGTGTTCATAAAAAAAATTATTTTGAAAAAAAATGGAAAATTAAATAAAATTGTAGTCAGCAATTGATTGTTCAATTCAACTGAAGCAGGATTTCATTCACAAGAATGCAACTTTCATTAAAAAGAGTTTTTTTCACCATTCAAGATTCAATCTAGAGCTTGAAAACAAGACAGTGTAATCAAATTACATTTCGCGCGAAATTTGCATAAATATTGAAATTGCCAAAAAGTAGTTAAGACAGAATGAAAACTCGCTTTAATAGTTATTGAATTCCGATCTGATTGTTATTTCCATGTATTGACTATTTGGAAGCTGTTCTCAGTCATGAAAACGAAACTCTTTCATTCAACTGCTTGTAGTGTTTAATAGAAGCTAATAGACGTGAAAATATTTCGCTTAATTAAATTACATTCTGCACGCAATGTTTTCTTTGCTCTCCTGTGTCCAAACGTTAAAGGTAATTGAAATCTTTGTTGAGCAGTATTGCATAAATTGCAAAGGAATTGAAAAAATATATATTTTGGCTTATTTTGATGGGATTTAGGATATTTAGAATACTAAACAAGCGGCTGTATCTTGTCTATCTATGGGGCGGACCATTATATTTTTGGAAGCAGGGGGATGAAATTTTTTTCAAGACAAACAATTTTTTTTCTGTATCGTTGTCTGTGAAAACATTTTTGCGGTGTCATCTTCCTGCAGACAATTTTTTTCATGCCTGCAAAAAATTTAGTTGGGCTTTTTCTGCTTTTGCAAACAAATTTTTCAGGATCCCCCCCCCCCCCCCCCCCCCTCTAAATCTGTACGATCTTCCTATGGTCTACAACGCACTAATCTTTTAACATGAATAAATATATATAAATATATATACTTAAGAGAACAAATATTATCGACTTATCGACTTCTTCTGAACCACTGTTACTACCAAACCTTTGCTACACCTCTTGCTCTATGCCGTAAATACCGAAACTACTTCAACATATTTCAACCGCACTAACAATCCATGACGCATTAGACTCGTGTACCCACTGGGTACTATTTTTATATAATTTATACCAACGACTTCGAAACATTTTAACGTAATTTTATTGACTGAATTGCAATTCAGCTGTTTAAAAGACAAGGTACACTTATATTCTTGCCTCGCTTTGGCTGAATAAAATCTATATACAACACTGTTATACAAAAATTACATTCTTCACAATTTCTGAAATCATTAAGAAACAATTACACCAAAAAAGTTGAAAGAAGAAAGCATCTTCAAATATACATAATATTACTTTAACGCTATCAGAGGGAGAACACAAATAATTTACCATGGAAAATAGAATGTTAGGCAATTGTTGAAAGAACCAGTTAACACGAAATAACATCTGTTACAGGAAAGAGGATTTTTTAGGAAAAAACTTTCAATCTGAAAAAAAAAGGAAAAACAATCTATGTGAAAATGAATAATTCGACAATGGCGATGAGGTGGTTTTAGTAACAAAAGAAAGTAAAATAGTAGACTGGTTAGATTATACTGAAAACAGCTACCGAGCATTTCTGCCAAAGTCCCTCATGGCAGTAAAATATATCCGTATGGTAAAACTTTTAGCTGTAGTAATTTGGTCGAATTAAGTCGAGTCTTTCATGTCCAAGGAAAGAATGCCATGGAATGATGCATAAGAAGGCTGAAAAAATGTAAATATTGAAAGGGTTTTGTAATTAGGATTTTGTTACTTACAGTTCAAATCGCAACCAGTGGGTAGTGCGGTCACCTTGACTTTTCACGAATCGGAGAATCTAATATGCCTATAACAAATGATTTTATAACGAAGCTACAAGAAGACAATAATCGACTCACCTCATAATCGAGAAGTAACAAGCGAGTCGGCAGTTTGAGAACTTCTGGAAGATCCAGCAGGTGACTAAAAGAAATAACAGTCAAAATAAGAAATGGTCACTAAGCATTTACATCAGTGTTAACATAATCCGTTCCTGGTCTCTACCAGACGTTATGGACCCAGGTATAGAGAGTTGAGCCACTAGCCTAGAGCACAATAACTCAATTTGCACCTTAGCTGGTAAAAATGTGGAAGAAAACTTCGAATGTAGTGTTTGACGTTACAATTTGTGATTGAAAAATATTCCTAATTTATTGGCAAATCAATTAGGTAAAGAGTAAGTAAAGAGTCTACGTCAAAAAGGTTTTGCAGATTTGTATAGCTTGTGAACATTTTGCACCCATTTTTTATATTTTTTCGTGTTGAGAGCGATAGAAGCGTGCCGAAGCGTCTGCTTTCTCCAGCAACACAAATAACACCAATCTTACCCTATTGAACAAGGTCATTAAAACTACTGGATGCATCATCAGCAATCTCCTGTCATATTCTGGTAGATCATAAGCACCTGAAAAAGAATACAACAGTGATGTAATGCCTGATTGTACTCGAAATCAACCAACCATAATTATAAGCTCTTTCCCCTGTCTTGTTATTCAGCCATAGGAAGCCAACTCCGCACCTTACACTTGAATTTTCCAAGCAAAATTGAAAAGATAATTTTCAAACCATAACATATACTGTAGCGAAATTAAAACAAAAGCAAAGAAAACGCCTGGCACATATTGCAAACAAAGGTCCAGAAAGCTACTTGTTTGTGTAAAAAACATTAGAACGAATTTGAATACGGTGAATACTTTTATACCATCATTCTGTTGAATTACTCTATCAAAATAGTGTAATTTTGCTAGGCTTCAGCTACAAATCAGGCTCGTTTAGTCTTGCTCTGGTTATTTTGTTTGTCTCAACTGCGTTACGCCAAAATACGAATCATAGCTCGAACAAGCGAACCTTATATGTAGCAGAAAGGAACAATTGCGGATACAGGGATGAAATTTGAAACATACTTCAATTCAATATCTACTCACAGTTTCGATAAAATTTGTTCATCAGCTCATCATACAGCCTAAAAACGGAACAAAATCGTTAAGTTTATTGATATTTCATTTTTTTATAAATTCATATCTGGCATATGAATGAGTGTAAAAATAACTGGTATAAGTTCTTGCAACGACGAACACGGGGCACAGAGTGCATTGGGATCGCAGTGGCAGAAATTGAAAGTAAAATGGTCCTTGGACTCACTAACATATTCTGATCAATGGCCAAATCTGAGATTTGTCGCTCTTATTTAATACATAATTAATCACAATAAAGTGAAAAATATATATTCCTTACCTATGTTGCACATTAACAGTAAAAAAGGCAAGGTCCATCGTTTGCCTCTGTGAGTGAAAGATGAAAAGTAACTTTTAAGATAACATAAACTACACTCACACCTACAGAGATATGTCAAAGAAAGACTAAAGAAAACATTAAAATATTTCCCTGCGAAGAGAATATTTATGTCTTTTCTCTAACTATTTTTGTTAAACAGTTTTGAGAATACTTGTATCCTGGGGAAGAGTCAGTAGGAATTCTATCAGCCGCCCTCAATTGCTTGAATACTGGTCACGTCTTGCTTGTGTACTGGTCACGTGACATTCCTTCCAAACGCTTTCATTCGTTTTGCATTTATCGTCATTCGTGACTCCTTTTGACAAGTTTCTACTCTTCATACCTTCGCCTTAATTGGAATAGACTTTGTTTGGACAATTTTTAGTGAAAGGTGCCGACAGCCGTACAAGGCCAAATATGAATATTTCTTTCATCGTTCCCTTTCAGGAGATGAGAGAAAATATCTCCACAATGTTCATATTAGATGCATCCTACATACCAAATAAAAATCTCTCTGTGCTTTCATTTCTTCCATCTGCAGCAAAAAAACAACCAGAACTATCTTCGAATGATTGTCATCGAGAATATAGAACTAAAGACTATTGCGTGAAAAAACTTGATTGCACCAGGTGTCTAGCTGTTGGTTAGATTAGAAAAATTAAGTTTATCGTTCCACTTTTTACAACAACGTGCAACGCTGCCACCATTTTTGCACCATCCATTTATGGGCATGTACCCGCACCACGCCACGATTTTTGCAAGCAACGAATCGACCACGAAGAACAACCACTGCGTTCTATACTGTACTGCGTGTCTAGGCTCTATAAATGGATTTCATCGCGAACAGTGCATTTATTGGATGATCAATTAGCAAATAAGTTTTGAAAATTCCTACCAAAATAGTGCACCTATAGGAGGTACCTTTAACTTCTTGCCCTCCATTACCTCAGCTTTGTCAACATTTTTCTTTTCACGCAAATCCTGTAATAAAGAACACGTGCCTTATTTCCAAATTTCAATTCTGTAGCAATTTCAAATAAACGTGTCCTCTTTGAAACAGAGACCTGCTGTTTTGATCAAATTCATATCCTCCTGTCAATTTATAATTCAATAAAGGCCCAACAATGTATTGCATTATACAGAGTTCGTGTTATGCTCCCAATTGACATAACAGATATTAGGGACTCAGAAAACGTAACGTAATTTAGCTGCTGGATAACGTTGTTCATCCTTTCAACAACCCGCCCAGCTTTCGTCTTTGTATTAAAATCCTGATAAAGATTTTACTTAAGGCCAGGAAGACAACATAAGTAACGCTCGTAGTAAGTTTCACATTAACGTACCTCGCATTTCAGTGCAGCAAACTCTTCCTTGATTACTGTCTTCAACTCTCGGAGCAATTCTTTATTCTCATTTTCTCTCTTTTCGTCCATTCGTGTTTCAATTTCACGTAATTTCTTCTCACATGTTGGTCGTTCCTCGCTGTGTTCAGTCACTTTGTGCTACAAAAGACATTTATTCGATAGTTATGGCCAAAGCTTCTGCTTTGTCGAGTTTTTCTTTCGTCTACAGTAATACATAAGACACATCTTTCGCATTTATCCAGGCTATGGGTGCTTGAATAAATTAACATTGGTAAAAAAAATGTTCATAAAAAGACTGTCTTAACTCTGGTTATAAGTTTTACATACCTCGCATTTCAATGCAGCGACCTCTTCTTTAATTGCTGACTTCAACTGACTCAGCATTTCCTTATTCTGTTTTTCTCTCTTTCTTTCCATGCTCATTTCGAGCTCACTTAATTTCCTTTCGGCTATTACTCGTTTTTCACGGTGCACAGACATCTCTTTCTACAAAAGAAAAACATGGTAGCTTTTGTTAATGATTTGTTTTCACCTTCAATGATACAAAGAACATACCTGTCTCGTGACGGAAGAAAGCTAAGTGTGTTTAAATTAACCAAAAATCGGCAAAAATATATTAGTATGAACAAGGCAGGGACACTGCTTAACTGATAAAGTTCTTTTAAATAAAAAGGTGTTAAACATCGACTGTAGTATGTGAATGCTTTAATTCAGGGGCGCAGCTACCTGTACGCACATATGCACGTGCGAACCTTTTAAAGTCGAAATTTAAAATAATAAAATGATTTAAAAGCAAATAAATTTATGAATATTATTTTAAAATAGCAGAATTTGCTCCGAATCAACGTGTAGTAGGAAAAGGCGGGAAAATAGCCAGCAGAAAGCAGGCAATTGGGGGATGGTAAACGTGTTGTGGCCACCTTGTTTTACAGACCTGGATCGACCTGTCAACTAAGTCCTCTCGCACATCCTCTGTCAACGCCAGTGAGAGCGAAGCCGGGTTAATACATGGCTCGGGACAGATACAAACCTCGAGCTTGAAGCCTAATTGTTAAATTACCTCAGAATTTCGGTTTCAGTGTTCTTGGAGATGTAGACATGTACACATTCAGGATTGATTTTTTGTAAATTTATAAAAACTGTGTAACTAAATTAACTAGAGCACTTTACCTCCATGTCCACAATCTTTGCCTTAAGTCGTTTATTCTCTTCGATTATTTCCTCCTCCTTAGTGTTAGTGGCTGGGTGAACAAAAGTGAAAGTAAAAGTGTCAACCGGCTGGCTGATTCATATTTTGCGAGTACTCAATAAGAAAGCATTTTTAGATTTCTTTTGGCGTCAACTTAGTAACTGCTGCCTTATTATAACTAAATCAGTAGCAGACTGAAGTGATCAGTTTAACAAATCAGCGCAGTGGTTACCGATTGGATATTAGAAGTTAAATGAACCACTCGGGATTTGTCTGACGAAACATTTCCGGGACACTTTTATCAACTCTTGTCCAGTTCTTTTCTGTTCTATCAGAACTCCTCTTGCTTTTACAATCAACCAAAATAGATTTCTAAATGGTTCAAGACAGTAATTATAATAACGAGGAAAGTAGAAATTAAAAGCAGTTGAATAAGTCGATTGAGTAAATAAACTATAATTTGAAAATCTTTCAGACAAAACGTTTATACAACGGAGGATAATAAGATGGTGTTCAATGAAATTTAAAAAAAAATAAGCATGTAGCTAAAGGACTAGGACGGTTAAGGGAAAAATTACTTACCCTTTCCTTTCCTTCGCCCTGATATCAGCCACAACTGTCAGGAAATAAAAATTGAGAGGAAATTGTTATCATGATTTTATAAACCGGATACAGCAGCCCATGCAGGTTTAACTTGTATGGATACAGCGGGCCATGCAGGTATAGCTTGCATGGATACAGCAGGCCATGCAGGTACAACTTGCATAGATACAGCAGACCATGCAGGTATAACTTGCATGGATACAGCAGGCCATGCAGGTATAGCTTGCATGGATACAGCAGACCATGCAGGTATAACTTGCATGGATACAGCAGGCCATGCAGGTATAACTTGCATGGATACAGCAGACCATGCAGGTATAACTTGCATGGATACAGCAGGCCATGCAGGTATAGCTTGCATGGATACAGCAGGCCATGCAGGTACAACTTGCATAGATACAGCAGACCATGCAGGTATAACTTGCATGGATACAGCAGGCCATGCAGGTATAGCTTGCATGGATACAGCAGACCATGCAGGTATAACTTGCATGGATACAGCAGGCCATGCAGGTATAGCTTGCATGGATACAGCAGGCCATGCAGGTACAACTTGCATAGATACAGCAGACCATGCAGGTATAACTTGCATGGATACAGCAGGCCATGCAGGTATAACTTGCATGGATACAGCAGGCCATGCAGGTACAACTTGCATAGATACAGCAGACCATGCAGGTATAACTTGCATGGATACAGCAGGCCATGCAGGTATAACTTGCATGGATACAGCAGGCCATGCAGGTATAGCTTGCATGGATACAGCAGGCCATGCAGGTATAACTTGCATGGATACAGCAGGCCATGCAGGTATAGCTTGCATGGATACAGCAGGCCATGCAGGTACAACTTGCATAGATACAGCAGACCATGCAGGTATAACTTGCATGGATACAGCAGGCCATGCAGGTATAACTTGCATGGATACAGCAGGCCATGCAGGTATAGCTTGCATGGATACAGCAGGCCATGCAGGTACAACTTGCATGGATACAGCAGGCCATGCAGGTATAACTTGCATGGATACAGCAGGCCATGCAGGTATAACTTGCATGGATACAGCAGGCCATGCAGGTATAACTTGCATGGATACAGCAGGCCATGCAGGTACAACTTGCATAGATACAGCAGACCATGCAGGTATAACTTGCATGGATACAGCAGGCCATGCAGGTATAGCTTGCATGGATACAGCAGACCATGCAGGTATAACTTGCATGGATACAGCAGGCCATGCAGGTATAGCTTGCATGGATACAGCAGGCCATGCAGGTACAACTTGCATAGATACAGCAGACCATGCAGGTATAACTTGCATGGATACAGCAGGCCATGCAGGTATAACTTGCATGGATACAGCAGGCCATGCAGGTATAGCTTGCATGGATACAGCAGGCCATACAGGTACAACTTGCATGGATACAGCAGGCCATGCAGGTATAACTTGCATGGATACAGTAGGCCATGCAGGTATAACTTGCATGGATACAGCAGGCCATGCAGGTATAACTTGCATGGATACAGCAGGCCATGCAGGTATAACTTGCATGGATACAGCAGACCATGCAGGTATAACTTGCATGGATACAGCAGGCCATGTAGGTATAACTTGCATGGATACAGCAGACCATGCAGGTATAACTTGCATGGATACAGCAGGCCATGCAGGTATAACTTGCATGGATACAGCAGGCCATGTAGGTATAACTTGCATGGATACAGCAGGCCATGCAGGTATAACTTGCATGGATACAGCAGGCCATGCAGGTATAACTTGCATGGATACAGCAGGCCATGCAGGTATAACTTGCATGGATGCAGCAGGCCATGCAGGTATACCTTGCATGGATACAGCAACTGGCGTTTTTTGACATTGCAGAAACATCTTAATAGTTGGATCGTAACGAGGAGTGAAGATACTAAAGTTAACTGACTAAAGTGCACCTAATTCCCAATTTCTTGCTAAAATGAACCTACTTGTTTCGAATTAGTTTAGCGAAAAAATGGATTTTGTTAAATCCTCGCTTTTCTACGTCCTGTTGAAAACACGAAAGTGGCCCTAAAAACGACGCCATTTTGTTTCACGGCCGGGTTATAACAGAACTGGGTCCAACGGCAATGTGGCATCTACCCATGAATGTAGTACAAAGAAAATGAGTGAGGCGCTATTGTGTTTCGTTCCTGCGTAGATGTCATTAGGTCTCTCGACCCAGACTCAATAAAACACGGTCCTTCAACATCTCAATCGCGACTTTGGCAGGCAATAGAGAAATCGAGGATTCAACCAAATCCAAAGATTTTTACGTTGAAATACTTCGGGTAACAATTAGATTTTTCCAGCAAACAAAAGGGGGGTTAGGTGCACTTATGTTAACAAAGCATTGGGTTTTTGTCGAAAAAGAAAAGTTTTTACTCTAAACTTACCAATAAAATAAAGAATAATCCCGCATACGATATATGTGACAATGATAAAAACGATACATCAGTTATCTAAAAAACAAAAAAAACCAATTTACTGAAACTACTTGTAGGAGGTGTGGTGGCTCAATGCATATAACGACTGCGTTTCAATCAGCAACGAAAAGTCAGAGGTTTGAGCTCTGGTAAGTGGTGTGGTTGTGCTATGTTCCTGGACAACACACTTTTCCCAAGAGATGCTATCTTCCCCCCAGGAGTATAAAAAGGGAATTTAATGTTAAGAATTACTGTAATTGTAACATGTAAAAAACGACCCGGCGCACGATAAAACTATGCAAGTTTGGAACTATCAAAACTAGCGGGTGCAGCATGCATAAAATTACCACAAAATATTGCCACTACCGCGAAATCGAGCCTGTGTAAAATGATGGGACCCACGGTTGTGTAAGAACTTTGCATGGGTCAATCGTTCTATATGAATGTGTTTCTTTCTCATACCTTTGCAAAATCAAAGTTCTGGATGGTGTCATCCGAGTTCACCTTGGTTGAAAGAAGTTTTAATATCTGGTTCCACAGACTCTTAACAACCTACAAGATATTGAAAGAATAATTCTCTAAGGGACGATTAACAGCGGGTTTGAATGGGGGTACCTCGATAACACTAAACACTTAATTGTTAGGCTCTGTGACATGAAACAGTAAAATTTTAGGCATTTTAACACTAACAGTAGAAAATTCACTGTAACAGTAAATTTTGTCCAGAAAGAAACAAAAACGGCTTGACAAAAGCCAACATTTTTTGTTTAATATATCAAGACAATTTCTGCCATTTTCCTACGATTCCCGATCATTTCGGAAGATATCCAAAGACCAACGATGATCACCGGGAACTACCGAAGATATCCGAAGGCTCTCAAAGGTATCAAAACAATATTGAAGATTTCCGAGGAGAGATCCGAACATTTTTTCATCGCTATATTCACATATGAAAAAGATATATTTCTGACAGAAATTTAAGACGAATTACATTAAGTTCTTTTGTCTAGCTTTACAGACTTTAAATGGAATTTCCATCTGCCACTGCTGTTGAGTTACTATGCTGTAGTTTTCAGTTAAACCGTTTGAAATACGCTTTAATTTTCCACCATTCCAAATTTCATCGCAAGCTCTTTGAGCCAAGGAACTCCGTAAGATGATGAAGGCTTGATGGCTACCACATTGCTTTGAGAAGCAAGGTCAAAAGTGACCCTGCTTCTGTGTCTTTCAAATGCAAAATCTTCCCCGCTCCTGTAGAAACTGACCAACGATTTGACAACACCGGAGGAAAATCCTCTCGGTGCTGCCATGTCTAGCGTCATGATGTTTCCACTTACAAACTGACCAAAGGATGGCGGGCTCTTAGTGCGAGACTGGTCCCCAGTACTCCCCGAGTTTCCCAGGACACGTTGCGCATAACTCGTAAGAAAAGACCACGACCGACATATTGAAGCTCAAAATTCACGATTTTTGAAGAGGAGGTAAAAATTTACAATGCTCTAAGACTGAAAAAAAGACACTCCAAACACTTAACAGTATTTCGTCCGGAAGCAGTAAACATTAAAAAAAAAATGGCCAATATAACAGCAAACACTAAAAAATATGGGCAAATAACACTTAACACTAAAACCCATTCATACCCTCTTAACACAAGATTGCGACAAAGCTACGACAAGATTAAGAGGTGCTTACGACATGGCTATGAGAAAAGATTTTTTGTCTAAATAATCACTCAGTCTAAGTTGTAAGCGATTATCACAACCAAGTCGCGCGCTTAATGCAAATGGGCGCTAGTATATCACAACGCCTCAATCGTACCGGACAAATAAACTATTAAAAAGGAAATTAAGCGAGTTGTACAATCATTAATTTAATATTATTCAATTTGTAATCTTACCATTAATTGGTAGTTCAGAGTAAAAAAAGTTCCGCAACAATGTGACTTAGTTTGAATTCGATTTTTCCTCCGACGGAAAAACAATAAGACTGTTATTACTTAAACCTAAATCTACGGCGAAGCACTAAAGGCTAAGCAAAAGGCTAACCTCAAGCAGTGGATATTCCAAGACACTCTTCAACACGGTTTTGACACCAAAAAAATCCTTTTCGTATCCTGGAGTAAAAAAAAAGAAAAGTTAGAAACATTATGTAAAAATAAGAAAAGCGTAGCACTGCGCAAACTAAAAATCTCTTTCAACAGAACCGCTTGCTTCATCATCAATTCCATCATTAAACGAACCGCTCACCTCGTGAAATAACAAGTTTTTATAATCTGTTTGACCAAAAAATTAAACGCAGCTAAAAACACTGAGAACTGAAGCACAGCATCCGCGATTGGATGAAACGAGGATTGCAGTTTTACGGAGCGTTTACATGACTTGAATACCCAGAGATTCTAAGATTGCCTGGGGTTTCTTACCTGAATAGCTTGTCACAGCAAAACTTAGAAATATGATAATCGAAATACTGAAAAAGATTTTCGAAATCATTTTTGTTGTATTACTCGACCGTCCTCTCAAATCTCCAAATGTTTTGCTGTAGAATACCTGACGCGCGCTAAGTTCATTGTTACGTAGCCATGAAGGTAACTGCTGACGTGACTCGTTAACCCAATTTTGAGCTTGATTATTTTTCAGGAGATTTTCCTTTGCCACGATTAGCTACTAAGAAATATTACAACTATGTTTTGAAGTGACAAAAGCTGAAACTGAGAAAAAAAACGCAACTTATGTCTAAAAGTGAAACAATTCGCGCGCCGTTTACTTTTCAACAAATGCTTGCGAATCACACTTGAAAGCGAAGACTTGCGCGCGCGCGAGTACTTTCCCTTTGACAAGGCGTTCTTTCTCCTAAAGTCCTTCCTTCTGCCCCGCATTTTTATTGCATGGCCACGATACTCACATGACTGTAAAAAGATTCTGTAAAAAACATTAAAATGTTCCCTAACAGGAAATTAACCGCTTCGAGTTTAATTTTGTTGAAGGCTTTTTTCTTCTGATTATTCTATCTCTAAAATACTACGCGCGCTGATTATCTAAATTTGAGAGTAGTACTTCTTATGCTATAATGCACTAGTCATTTGTTTCCCCCGCCCCCTCGCCCCCGCGACATGCGGGGACTTTGTCGGGCAATAGCGGGGGAATTACTGCAGCTTTGCGATGATTTTATGCCCAGACCCCCAGGGACTTTACCTCAAATTTCCCTGACCTAAAATACCCCCAGGAAACCCCGGGGAAATTTTCAAAAACAAAGCGCTCACGAGGAGACTGTTGTGTGCAAAGGATTCTGGGTGCATTCCTCACAAGCAGCGATCCAACATGGCTACCAGAGTGGATAGCGTGACGAAGTAAGTGTCAACAATCCTTTATATCCTTATGTAAATGAATGCATCCATTGATAAGCCTGATGGCATTTGAAAGAAAACACTTTGACCTTTATCCAGAGACTATATTTACGCTTTGTTGTTGCGCGAATTCCGTTTAATATGTGATTTCACTTTCATCACTCTAGATGGAAAGCTTTTTTTTCAAATGCTGGAATAAAGGACAGAGCTGAGGAGTATGCTCAGCTTTTCGTTGATAATCGGTAAGTACAGAATACAACAAATACACTCTTTGGAAGAATTAATCGTTATATCGTTATATAGAGCAAATTCTGATATTCCAATACAGTATAAACACCAGGCTGAGATTTTGTGAAAAAGCACATTTTTTTTATTAAGAACAAAACCAGCCTGGAAATATAAGGTGTTCTTTTAGAATGGAAAAGCAGAAAAATACAGGACATAAACTAGTATTAAGTCTGATTTTCTTTATTGCTGGCCTGGCTAAAATTTAATATATAATATATGAACATTGAATATGTCAGTATATGTACTTATTCTTTTTTATTGAAACTCAACTTACAAATAATGCTTAGTTTTCTTTCAATTTTTTACCTCTTTCTACCTCAAAATGATTTATTTCTAGCCAAAGATAATAATAATTATTTTTGAAGGGGGAAGGGGGGATTTTGGACCTTCTTGAGGTCAAGGGTCTTTTAGCAGTTGATCTGATGGGTTTTTTTTAATTTCTTCTTAAGCATTGCAGAAGATGTGCTTGAGGATATAAACAAAGAGAGCATACGTGACATCGGCATTACTGCAGTGGGGGACATTCTCCTTATTTTAAAACATATTAAGGTACAGTACATACTTATTTAAGAACTGTGTTAGATGTTTGTCATTATTTAGATGTTGTATCATATCTTTTTTTTTTATCCTGATTATGTTTCATGGGCCATTCTGCAGTTTTGTGCCTTTTTATTATATTAGAAAATTACCCAGAACTCCCATGATGATGTACACTTGTTTCTTGTTTGGTGTGACAGGTTCTGTGTTCTAGTGCATTAACTCTGTCTCCATAAAGAATCACATTGCCATATTAATCCGTTAGTGGTTGTTCCCCAGTGTAATTAAATATTTTTTTTGTGTTCTGATTACTTTCATTGTGTAATTCAAAAAATAAACCATACCCCCTGGAAAATCAAGATATTGACCCTCCCCACCCTCTGCAATTTCCAATTCTCTCTGTGGTGGGGGTATGGAATATTTTTGTTTTGAATTTCACATTTACATTTTACAAAAGGGTTTCTTTTTTGTTGTTTATATTGCTTTTCTTAATTATTTCTCTAGCAACCAGGATGTATAAATATTTACTTAACCTGGATGCAAATTTTGGAGTGCTCAAAGTCTGAAAAAGGAGTAATAGTGAAAGTTATTTTTAAAGATAAGACTTCCATTGAATGCTCATCTTTATCTTAACCATTATGTTATCAGCTTGCTAGAAATTCGTCATCCAGTTTAGCTGAATCCAAGTCATCTGAGGTTGTGAGTACTTCTTCAAGTACAATTGCAAGATCCCACCAATCTACAATTCTTGTGAACAATGGTAGTTTAACGATTGGCCCTGAGTTGCAGGCAAGTTGCTCTTCAAAACAATTTTTTGTTTTGTTTTGTTTTGTTTTTTTCTCAAATTCAACATGAAGGTCTTACCCTATTTTAAATGGTATATAGTTTGACAGGGAAGGTCCAAAAACCTGTCAGTCATGTCGATAAGATCCTTTTGCTCTTTGTCCACCCCATTTTCTGCTATAAAATTGTCCTATAACTGTAATGCACTCAATAAAGCAAAGTGCATAAAATGCATTACTGTTGAAACTGTACATATCCATGCCAATCAATAAAATGGTAATTCTTGTGCAAAACTAGCAATCTCCGGCTCAAAGAATGTTTCACTATATGTATTACCTGTGAAGATCAATCTGTGAGGACCATAATAATAATATCATTATAGTACAAACCCTCACAGCCTTTCACGAATCATGCGATGTGTTGGCTCCTGTCAGCTGGTACATTGCAAAAACATAAAAATAGATAAGTATCCTTATGGATTCAAAGGAAGTAATTGGTAATGGCTTCCTACTAAAACAACTATAGACTACAGTACCAGTTCTTGCTTTCTATAAGTTAAATAGCAGAACTCGTTTTCTGGTCTCCTTTCTAGGTTATGCCTAAAAAGAACACATTTTTAACAGTTGAGATTGATGAGAAGGAAATTCAAGAGAAGAGTAAGATATATGACACCTCAAAGATTGACCCTGATCATAAGATGTTCAGTTACTATACAGAACTCAACAAAGCAGCCTTGAAAGTAGCTTTAGATGACCCTGGTATGGTAAATGACAAACAAAAACTATGCAATTTGGCACGCGAGATGTTACATAATAGTGGGTACAATTACAAGAAAAAGACAAGCAGATCGAAGCAATTTGGAGAGAGTGCTGGAGCACAGAAGAGAGAGTATCTAAGTGACTCGCTTAAAGTAAAAAGACTACAAGAGATTCAAGAAGACGTAACTGATACTGACACACAAATGGGACTTCTGACCAGGCAGCGCGAAAAACATATCAATGTGAACCAGTTTGGCCAGGCTGCGACCTTAACAGAACAGATTTTGCAATTGAGGGCAAAAAAAAGAAAACTACAGGAAGAACTCACCATGCTTCAGACCAAGAAAAGAAAATGTGAAAAGCAAAATGCAAAGCCAAAATCCTTGAACACAAGTCATGCAAAAATCACAAGTTTCCTTCCCCAAGGTTCCAATAAGAAGCCAGATCATTTTGTTGGCCAACAACCTACTGTAGTAGGTCCTTTAGTTGCCAAGATAACACCAAACAGTTCTTGTAGACTACCAGACCCCTCTGATGCGCTCAGACATGGCAGTATAGCAGTAAAGAAAACCTGTACACCATCAGCCAGCAGTTCCTGTATACAACTGGACCCCCCTGATGCCCTCCAACAAGGCATGGGCTCCGTCGAAGCAGCAAAGAAAACCTGTACTCCATCAACTAGCAGTTCTTGTATACATTTGGACCCCCCTGATGACCTCGAACAAGGCATGGGCTCTGTTGAAGCAGCAAAGAAAACCTGTACACCATCAGCTAAACGACCAGACCCCCCTGATGGCCTTCAACATGCCATGGAATCAGATGAGGCACCCTTTACACCAGCGGAGGTTTCTCAGATTCTTGGAGATAATAACCAAACTTGCGATGACTCTCATTTTTTATCATAGACGCTGCTGGCAAATACTCAAGATTCGTGGCTTTAGCAAGGTCAACATTGGGGAATGTGGCCTCTTGTCGAGTTGAAAACTCATTATATATATCAAAACTTAACATGTTTACTCTCGTTGAATTTGTTAGTTTTAGAACAAGATATTGCCAGCAGCATCACTCTGTTAGTTGCAAAGAATGTTACGTTATGATTGAAATTGCAAACTATATTCAGGAAAAAGGAATTGTCAAAGTTTCAGACCTGTACCACAAATTCTTTCCTAGTAACAAATACAAATCGGACAAAGCTGTTAGGAGACTGCTTCAGCTACCAGTTGCAATATTTGCACTTGAAAGGCCCTTGGGTTCTCAACTTCATGTAACTGAGTACTGCCCGTCCGTTGATTACAAGCGACTGATGCACTGGATTAACAAGCTGGTTGCCCCTGAACAGCTTCCAGGTTTAGGATAAAAACACTCTCACAGCACTTTGTAAACTAGCATCCAGTGACAAGGACCGAACACTTCTCAAGTTTGCTGCATGCGAGGCAGCTGGACTTACATCACAACAGGCTCGGAAGGTTTCTGGAATTGGATCATACAAGGATCTGAGTAGAAAGGTACGCCTGGCTCTTCAAGAAGCAGCAGAGATTAGACAATCCGTTATTGAGCTTGCAGAGATTGAAGACAAAGCCTTGATGAGGTCCCTTAGGTTAGAAGATGTCAGTAATGAAGAAGGGGAGGACAATGTTGACTTCGACGTTGAAGCGTGTGAAATAATGTCAACTGATGATGTATGTGATGATAGCAATGTCGAAGATGTTGAGCCTCCAGATCTTACTAATCCCAGTCAAAATGCTGACACATCCAGTAGAAAGCATGATCCCCATGCCAGTGGCGAATCTGCTGCTGGAGTAGCTACCACACCCAGTGGCACGAGTAATTCATTTAATTTGGATGCTATTAACAAAACAGCAATAGCGAACCCAGCACCACAGTTAGCTACCACACCCAGTGGCCTGAATAATTTATATGATCTGGATGCTATTAGCAAAACCGCAATATTAGCAAATCCAGCACCATCCAATGATGTTTTGTTGAGCTGCTTGAGGGACCATGACTTAAATTGGTTTGCCTTTTTTGAGGAGGTCAGTCAATACTTGCGGAACTATACTTCTGAAGTGCTCAATCAGGTGATTCTTGACTTCACGGACCACTTGCCTTCAAGTGATCTTACATTCGATGAAGAAATGCGTGTTGAGGTGTCACGT
>OY855903.1:27344454-27434454 GCA_963693305.1 Meandrina meandrites
GCCGAAGTCGTGCCATTTGATATCATCAAATGCCTTGGTTGCCCTTTTTTGCAAACTTGGAGCAGCGCCAAAAGATTTTATCTGAAAAGAAAAGTTTAGGATAAAGCTGCCTCCTTCTACGCAAAGTATACAGCAGCTAAAGGAGCTACTTCTGAAGTGTGGGTTTGTCATATCGTAATTTGATTGGAACTTACAGTAAATTCAGTACTTAACAACTTTATATTTTATTTATACAGTATGTGGTCCTTGGTCCGTGACTTTTCCGAACTTGACGTAATATCTCTTCGTTAAATAAAATACGAAAAACAACGAATGTTTCCGATGATTTATTGATTAGTCTTCTTTCGTGTGACGAAGTGTCATCTTCCCTGCTGTTGTTAAAGGCGCGGAATTCAAGTTTGTTGACAGGTAGGTAAATTTGTCTTTCTTGAATTTTCTACTTTTCATGGGTCCGTGAATTACATTGTCGTGTTTACTAAGCTAGTATATCTATAAAACGCAAAGGGAAAACGTGATTTTTTGCTTAATAACTTTACAACTAAACTTACTTCTGCCGTCGTGAACGAATTTGCTGCAGAGCTAAAATATTTTTTTTAATTGACTTTTGAAAAATATCAACAATTTTCGCATGGAGGTCCCTGGTCCGCGACCAAGGTGCCTAGAGAAATTTCATTCCGAAAAACAGCTAAAGAAAACCTTAGGTAAATAGAAACGGTCCTGGTTTTTGCCAAATATTTCCAAACGCTTCTTTCGACATGTTAGCGAATAGGTTTAACTCCTCTTCAGACATCTATAATCCAGTTAGCCTGTGTTGCAGACGAAACTAAACCCCGTTATAATCCTGTCTGATAATTATTTTCGACGGCGCCAGCTCTGATATGTTATGTTTAATTGTCAATACGGTGAAAACGTAGTATTCTAGTATTCACTTACTGGTATAAATTGTAAATTTGGTGTGAAAAATATAATATTTGTGTAATGATTTGGTGAGAGATGAAATAAAAAGGTTCAAAAGGGCGGGAAAAGTTGGAAAAGACGCCCGCGCGGATATTGCCGTTACAACTTGCGTGACGGTGAAATGAACACGCTTTTCACATGCTTGCTCATCGAGCAAGTTTGCAGAGACATGAAAAAAGAAGGAAAAAATAAAAATAAAAACAGGAAAAAATTGAACATCAAACCTGCGCTGACTTCTTATCATAATGTTTAGGCGCATTTAGCGTTCTACCGCAAAGGTATAATTTGGAGCGTGGTGGTGGTGGGGCGTTATGTGGGTAGGGTGTTCAACAGGGTACTAAAACTGTTCAGATGTAACTGAATTTAATTTGCAAGGCATGTAGAAACTTGGTACCTTTCTACACTTTTTAGGCTCATTATGTCCAATCCGCTTAAGCCCGTTAATGATCGAGAGATAAAACGCCAAACGTATGAATACGCAATGAAAGATGTGGAAGATGGAGTACCACTGCATAGGGCAGCAAAACAGTGGGGTATCGCGGACTCTACTTTGCGAGACAGATACAATGGAAAATACAAACAAGCCGGGAAAGGAAAAATCCCGATATTAACGGCAGCTGAAGAAGACAGGCTGGTAGACTGGTTGGTAGAGAGATCGAAGCGTGGTTTTGGCCTTTCTATAGATGAATTTCTTGATTCTGTACGAAAGTTCATTGAAAAGGACAAACGAGCAACACCGTTTAAAGAGAACCGCCCCGGTAGAAAGTGGTACAGAGGCTTTATCAAGAGGAACCCGAAAGTAAGGTTGAGAAATGCCTGTCCATTAGACAAAAAGCGTGCTAAAATCTCTGCTGCAGACCTTGACAACTGGTTCACCGAGTATGAACAGTTCATGAGAGAAAGTCGACTTATCAACCGCCCAGCCCAGATATGGAACTGCGACGAGACTGGTTTCGACTTACAAGGCAAAGCGGGAAAAGTTCTTGGGCCGTCGGCTCGAAAAGACCAGCCCTTCTGTGTTGTAACCGGAAGCAAGGAGCACATCACGGTTCTCCCTTGTTTCAATGCTCTGGGCCAGTGGATCCCGCCTTACGTTCTCTTCGCTGGGAAGTGTGTCCCCACCACCTACAATCCCTTGGAGGGAGGAGTACCTGGCAGTGCTTTTTCGTTCACTGAAAAAGGGTACATGGATGCCGCTACATTTTACATGTGGCTGGCCAACCATTTTATTCCAAATATACCGCCTGCAAGATCCGTAGTCCTCCTGATAGGCAGTGCAGAGGCTCACATAGACCTGCAGACATTTGAACTGGCCAAGGAGAATCAGGTGCATATTTTTGCCCTGTTGAAAAATGCCACCCACCTTGTGCAACCCGCAGACGTTGGTCTCTTTGGCGCAATGAAGCAGGCCTGGTATAAAAATGTCAGGCGTTTCTCCCAAAAGCACCCTAATACGGACATCACAGAGAAAAACTTCTGCGGAGTCTTCAAATCCACCTGGGATGAGGTTATGCGTTCATCTACCCTTGCAGATGCGTTTAGAAAGTCCGGAACGTATCCAGTTTCTCGTGAGCAGATCACTGATGACCACATAGAATCATCCCTTGTTTATGCCGGAAACGACCAAAGTACGGCATGTACACCCTTGTCTCAGGCCTCGCAATCTTTCCTGCCTGAACAAAGTGTGTTAGTGAGCACAACGCATACTCCCTTTATAACCTCTGCTGTGAGTGTAGTGTCTTACCGGAAGCAAAGTGCATCCCTAGACGCAACGTGTACTCCTTTGACTCAAGTTTGTGAGTCTTTGCTTCCCAATGATGAAAATGTGCTTTTAGGTGCAACGCGAAATGTATCTCGTCAACTGGATTATCCCAGAAAAAGGGCCTATTCTGACGCATTTGACGCCTTGGAGTCTGTGTTAGAATCTCCCGTTAAGGCGAAATACAGGCGAAGGATTGAAGAGGGCTACAACCTGGACGGCAGCCCGACATTCAAAACTTGGAAGAAGCTGCGCACTGCTGCGTCCAAACCCACGCAGCTAACAAATGAGCCGAGACTGCTGCCTACAACATTTTCTTCATCGACTCCATGGCCAAATACGGCTTCCTCGTCCTCCTTGGCAGTTTCCCCAGTGATTGAGGAAATAACCGTTTATCCTTTAGCGCCTGAAAAAAGCGACGCGAGACGCAAAAATGCGAAGAAAACCCTCCCGAACTTTTTAACCGGCGAGGCCTCCATGAAAATTGTGCTTGATGTGAAATTAAAGAAAGCAAGGGAACTAGCCGCCAAACAGAAGAAATTAAGGGGAAAGGAAGAGAGGAAGGAAGCTAAAAGAAGGGAACAAGAAGCAAAAAAATGGGAGATGCAGGAAAGAAGAAAAAAGAAAAACCAGAAGGCTACCGAAAAGAAACGAAATGCAAACGAAAGAAATAAGCGTACGACAAATGGAAAGCACTGGAGAAGATCCCTGCCCCAGACAAACAAGAACTGCTGCAAAGTATGCTGGCAAGAGTATTCTCCTTCTGACGACGAAAAGTTGCCGTGGGTTATGTGTGACAAGTGCGAGCTCTGGATGCACATTGGCTGCCATTCACCAATTGACAATGGCGAACAGTTTTTTTGTCACGATTGTTCTTGACTTGTGCCCGCTGATAGACATTTGGTGTGAAAATGAAACTTCATAAGAGTTCTAACACTAGTTTTGTCTTAGAAAAAGTCGCATTAATACTCCAAAGTCAGCTGTTTTCAAATTAGTTTAAGATAACGCCAATCGTTGTCTAACGCTACCCTCGGTAAAAATATAAATTCAGAATTAAGTAAGTGTTTTAACACCACCTCAAGCTTGTAAAATACCGTCGATCGGCTTGGTTAACTTATGTACTTTTAATTACATTTACAAGTATTAAAAGCTGGTTAAGATTCGAAGAGTCACTTACTAATTCTATGCAACTGATTACCATCAGTAACTGTAGATTCCTTACGAAAGACCAGAAAGATTATCTGCAGACAAAATTTCTCTTAAACTTTCAGCTGGCTATCCAAAATGAGCAAAGTTGTTATTTCCAATGCTGTCATCAAGGGATACCATGAATTTCAAATCCGCCCCCCGTCTTTAATGGATCTCCAAGTTACAAAGGAGTACGGAAATAAACACGATAAAAGTGCCCGCTTGGTTTGGGTTCCAGAGTTGGACTGTATACCAAGGGAGATATGGAATGTGGTGACCGATACTAAAAGGGGAGAAACAGTAGAAACCATTGCTGGGCTGCCCATTGGCCGGGTACCACGAGGGTTGTCATCCTGTTTTTGGGAGCTTCTTAGTTCTCCTAGTGTCAATTCTATCGAATGGTAAGATAGACTGAAGCCCTTTTAGGGGGCGGGGTTCTTTACATTTTAAATTCAAATATTTGGCTTGTATACACGCATTTTCTTGTATTTTTCTTTTGAAATAAACATTAAGGGACTTCTAGTAACTAAAATAATTTTTTTCTCTAAAGTAAGCAGACTGGAGATCCCCGTCAGAGTTTTCCACCGTGGCCAGCACCGCAGGCACTTGGAGGAGGTGCTGTCATCCCATGCTCTTTCATTATCAATGTGAAAGATGACACACAGCTCAGGGTGCTGGAAAGAGTCCAGTCAGCAGTCAATAGCATGGACGAAAAAGCTGTTCTAAAAATATCAATTATTTAAATACTAAATTCTGTGTGCACCTCGTCTCTGCGTCCAAGTTCCAAAACTAATATCAAAAGTTAAAGAAAGAAGAAAATTAATAAAAGGCGTGCTTGCGGGATTCTATTGGAAAGACGAAACATATTATTTTATACTAAAAACAACTTCCAACACGAATGAAGCCTAAAAAGATGAAGAACAATAAAGAATAATTAAAATATTGTTTAAATTTTTACAGTCTCAGTGAAATAAACGCAACTCATAGCTACTTTCCGTGCTGGTTACATGACTCACGGACCAAGGACCACAACCGCGGACCAAGGGCCCGCGAGCATGATCACCTTTTATCGAATTACAAGAAAAAGACTTCCTTAAGAAAGTTGCCACTTTGGAATTATTTCGAGAAACATAAAAGCTACTCTCAGGGAAAATGTCAGCCGATTATGTTGTGAGTCAGGTAAGATATTTAAGATTATCATTTTTACTCGTGGACCAAGGGCCACATACTGTAGTACAACTACTCAGGTTATTTAAGGAACAGAAAGACAACTCACTCTTAGTTCATAGTTTTATATCACCGGATAGCCCAAATCATAAGCTTGAATGATCACACTTTCAACGAGCATGATTTTTTGGCCAACACAGCGCGGATTATTTTTTTAAAAATCGGTTATTGTTTTTTTTTAACGCAAAAGCTTAAGAAATACGACAAATACATTTTTCTCGTTAAGACACTTACCCCTGTCTATTCACTTGTAGTTGAATTGGTTTTGTTAAGACCAGTGATACTGGCCTAATATTAAAAAGCTGTAATTTTCAGTTGATTATTTTGGGATTGCTACCAGTCCGCGGTGTTGTCCATAGAGATAGAGATACAATGTCGTCGTTTTTTTTTCAAAAGTTATTTTTACTTACGTCCCTACAACTTTTAAAATATCGTTGTGTTTCCTTTTTCCACTTCCATGTCTTCAACCTTCCTTCAAATTTGCTTTACTCGGAGAAACCAGTCGGAAACCAGGTGAACATGAAAACATTCAAGCCTGCAATTTTTAATATACTATCCCAAACAACAATAGCAAATAACAAGGCTTTTTGCAATTGACGTTTCTCTCATTCTACTGGTATTTGCCTTAAAATTCAATCCTCTTCAAAAATGTCTTTAAAGAAAATGATTTCATATCTCGAGGCTTTGTTTATTTCCTACAGATGTCTTATGATGGTCGAAATAATAATAATAATAAACAATAAATCACTTTATTTCAGTGTTATGTCTTTAGCACTACGGTGCTAATTGGGGACACTGTAAAGAAACAAACAAATATTGTAAATAGAACAGAAATTTGTCAAAAATCCCAACTGGTAGGAGGCTGACCAGTTGACTATTTACAAAGCGTGGAGGAGTTGAATTCGGGACCACCAAACACAAATTCATTAAGTGGCAGGGAGGAAGATTTCAACCCAGGACCTCCAGATCACAAGTCCAGCGCCCTAACCACTAGGCCACGCCTCTTCCTACAGTCACATAAGTTTTCTAAGTAGGTATAAGCAATTATACTATAACTACAGAATTACTCATCATTTAACGTAGTTTAGAGGAGCTGGTAGGACAGACTGGAATAGGGAAGAAAATAGAATTGCGCCTAGGAAGCCTTGACGCTGCTGGAGAAAGAACATCGATCAACAGTCTCGCGAATGGAATTGGAGATGCCTTCCATTCAGTTGATAAATTGCAGGGTAAAAAAACATGTTAAGAACTTGGCTGTGTCCCACAAAATTTAAATGCCTTGAGCATGGAGAAAATTTTTTGAAATCAGTAAAATTAGCTGTACGCTTTTCAACTTGTGATATCTTTGACAGGTCAAGTTACTAACGCCTTGGTGCATTCTTGCACTGCTTTATCCTGGCTCAAATAACCAAAGTTTAAGCGTACGATCGCCTTCCAAAGTTCCGCCCTATAATTGACACCACGGGTAGCACACACTACTCAGTGGGGAAATACATCAACGAGCTCCTACAACCACTAACACAGAACGAATTCACTTTAAAAGACACTTTTCGCCGGCCTGCTGTTAGTCGTATTTAACTAATACCTTCAGAATTGTTTGACCAAGGCTATAAATTCGTATCCTTTGACGTTGAATCCCTCTTCACAAATGTCCCCCTATAACGGACAGTCGAGATTATCGTAGACAGAATCTACAACAAGAAACTAATCGACACAAATCTCAAGAAATCCACGCTCCGTAAGTTACAGTAATTCATGATACCTGCACTAAAACTGCGTTTTCCTGCAACAACCAGCTGTATTAACAAATCGATGGTGTCAGCATGGGTGGCTCACTAGGCCCAGTGTTAGCCAATATTATTATGACGGAGTTTGAACAGACAATCGTCAAACAACTCATTGATCGAGGACTTATCACCTTCTATTGTAGATATGTTGACGACACACTACTCTTGATAAAACCTGACACAATCAACATCATTCTAGACGTTCTAATGACTTTTCTCTGATACGCTATAATAGTCTACTCGGTAGAAACAGTGTCAGATATCGGGGGCCTATTATATGGAACTCAATCCCAAGAAATATCAGAAACGCTGCCTCCTTACAACTTTTTAAAGCGACTCTTAAACTTGCCTCTAAATCTATAGACCAAATTCAGTTTGAAAAAGAGGCTTGCTTGTTAAATTCCAAGGATCCTAACTTCGTATATTTTTAATTCTCTTTTTATATTTCTTTTGTATTAATAGCTTATGCTTAGTTTGTCTATTATTTAATGGCAGGTCCACACCAGCCTTATGATTGCCCTAAAAGACCTGCCTTAACAAAAAGTTATGTATGTATGTATGTATGCATGCATGCATGCATGCATGTATGTATGTATGTATGTATGTATGTATGTATGTACCTTTTCCACAAGTTTGACAAGAACATCCGCTTTACTTATGATCTCTTTGAAAACACCACTCCGCACTTTCTAGATATCAACATTTTAACGAACGGCATCGGAATCTACCGTAAGGACAGCTTTACAGGTCAATACACAAACTTTGATAGTTTCATTCCATGGCGTCAGAAAATTTCTAGTCAATCGCATTCACAGAATCTGTAGGATCATTTACGCCTCTTTTATATCGCTTTGTTTAATTTCATTGTTTTTAGTTTGCGTGTGGTATGCTAAGTTATGTTATGAGTTATGTTAATTTTTTCCTGGCATGGAGGGCAGCTTTTTTTTAGTCAGTGCAGCCAGTGTACAATGCATTCATCGCAGTTTGGCATAGGATATCTGCTGCCCTATTTTCATTGGTATGTTTGCACCGTTATGGCCTCACGCGCTACATAAATTAGCACATTTCCCTCCTGAGACCATCGTAATTCCCTTGGGTATTTAGCTTAGTATTTATACGCCCTCCGGACTTGAAATCGTTCTCATTTGCGTTCATGCCCTGAGAGCTCTCTTCAGAGGTGGCCTTTTTTGCTTCTCTCACTTGAACGTTTCCGTCGCTGAGCAATTTTCCTTCATGGCTGAAGTTCCAGCAGCAATTCCCGCGGACGTTTTGGAAGCCGCTCGTCCTGTTGTTCACGCCGCAGCCGAAGCTCCTGCTGCCGGTGTTGCTGAAGCTCCCGCTGCTGGTGGTGGGGGCGGAAATCCCGCTCCACCCGCCGAGGAGGTAAGCTGGTTTTATTTTGTCTTCACCTTGTTGTCAAAACTTGTTTTCCGTCGTGCTCATTGTTTGGTATTTTTCTGGCGTGTCGCCCTTCTAGTAAGTTTTCATGTCAACATTGCCTGCCACTTAGCATTCTGGACGTTAGACGTCTTCTAGTTTGTTTTCAAGGCATGTGTCGCCCTCTAGTTAGCTTTCTTGGCGTGTGTCGCCTTAAAGTTAGTTTTTACGACGTGTGTCGCCTACAAGTTCAGTGTTTTCATGGCGTGTGTCGCCTAAAGATAGTTCTCTTGGCGTGTGTCGCCTAAAGATAGTTTTCTTGGCGTGTGTCGTCTAAAGATAGTTGTCTTGGCGTGTGTCGCCTAAAGATAGTTTTCATGGCGTGTGTCGCCTAAAGATAGTTTTCATGGCGTGTGTCGCCTAAAGATAGTTTTCTTGGCGTGTGTCGCCTAAAGATAGTTTTCTTGGCGTGTCGCCTAAAGATAGTTTTCTTGGCGTGTGTCGCCTAAAGATAGTTCTCTTGGCATGTGTCGCCTAAAGATAGTTTTCATGGCGTGTGTCGCCTAAAGATAGTTGTCTTGGCGTGTGTCGCCTAAAGATAGTTCTCTTGGCGTGTGTCGCCTAAAGATAGTTTTCTTGGCGTGTGTCGCCTAAAGATAGTTTTCATGGCATGTGTCGCCTAAGGATAGTTTTCATGGCGTGTGTCGCCTAAAGATAGTTCTCTTGGCGTGTGTCGCCTAAAGATAGTTTTCTTGGCGTGTGTCGCCTAACGATAGTTTTCTTGGCATGTGTCGCCTAAAGATAGTTTTCTTGGCGTGTGTCGCCTAAAGATAGTTTTCTTGGCGTGTCGCCTAAAGATAGTTTTCTTGGCGTGTGTCGCCTAAAGATAGTTTTCTTGGCGTGTGTCGCCTAAAGATAGTTTTCTTGGCGTGTGTCGCCTAAAGATAGTTTTCTTGGCGTGTGTCGCCTAAAGATAGTTTTCTTGGCGTGTGTCGCCTAAAGATAGTTCTCTTGGCGTGTGTCGCCTAAAGATCGTTCTCTTGGCGTGTGTCGCCTAAAGATCGTTCTCTTGGCGTGTGTCGCCTAAAGATAGTTTTCTTGGCGTGTGTCGCCTAAAGATAGTTTTCTTGGCGTGCGTCGCCTAAAGATAGTTTTCATGGCGTGTGTCGCCTAAAGATAGTTTTCTTGGCGTGTGTCGCCTAAAGATAGTTTTCTTGGCGTGTGTCGCCTAAAGATAGTTTTCTTGGCGTGTGTCGCCTAAAGATAGTTCTCTTGGCGTGTGTTGTCTAAAGATAGTTCTCTTGGCGTGTCGCCTAAAGATAGTTCTCTTGGCATGTGTCGCCTAAAGATAGTTCTCTTGGCGTGTGTCGCCTAAAGATAGTTTTCTTGGCGTGTCGCCTAAAGATAGTTTTCTTGGCGTGTGTCGCCTAAAGATAGTTTTCTTGGCGTGTGTCGCCTAAAGATAGTTTTCATGGCGTGTGTCGCCTAAAGATAGTTTTCTTGGCGTGTGTCGCCTAAAGATAGTTTTCATGGCGTGTGTCGCCTAAAGATAGTTTTCTTGGCGTGTGTCGCCTAAAGATAGTTCTCTTGGCGAGTGTCGCCTAAAGATAGTTTTCTTGGCGTGTGTCGCCTAAAGATAGTTTTCTTGGCGAGTGTCGCCTAAAGATAGTTTTCTTGGCGAGTGTCGCCTAAAGATAGTTTTCTTGGCGTGTGTCGCCTAAAGATAGTTTTCTTGGCGTGTGTCGCCTAAAGATAGTTTTCTTGGCGTGTCGCCTAAAGATAGTTTTCTTGGCGTGTGTCGCCTAAAAATAGTTTTCCTGGCGTGCGTCGCCTTCAGATTTGTTCTCGTGGCGTTCGTCGCCTTCCGGGGTCACCTTCAAGCTAGTTTTTATGGTGTGGTGTCGCCTTTAGTTTCTTTTCACAGCGTGTGTCACTTTCAGGCTAGTTTTCTTTTCTCGCCCGCCTCTGTCAAATTAGGTTTTATTGGTGGTTTTCACTGTCACGTAATAAAAAAATAAAATCGAAACCATTCAACGACAGAAGCTATGAAATTCAGATATTATAGAAGATAAATAGATAAACAATTTGTCCAAATCTCAGGTCTGTGCGGTGCACCGTTTGCGAGTTATTTGCCGAAACTTTCTACGCAAATTTCTAAAGCTTAGTATGGAGAGGCCATATTTGTGTCCCTCCGAGGGACACAAACATGGCCGCCGTGATGTCAGAGAAACCATCTGGAACTTAATTTTGCTATTAGTAGCGACTACCTTTGGCTCATGGTCTATCATACTTTTACATAAACAGCACTTAGTACATTGGGGATGTTCAATCTGCAAAAATGGAAAGGAAAGGCCTTTTTTGAATCAAAACAACTTTGTCACGGCACACAGCTTGGTATCACATATGGCGGAGAACTCGAATATTCAAAATGCTCTGTTTTTAAAACGAAGGGCACAACCAAGCTGGAAATTTGCAAAAAGATATATTTTTAGTTTATCTTACACCTAGTGGCATCGAAAGTTTAGCAGGCCTATTAAGTTTTGATTTCAGAATTTTATGACGTAACATGAAAACCAAGAATAGCGTGTCGCTTCTTAGGCTAGTTTTCATGGCGTTTGTCGCCTTTAGTAGGCTTTTTTCACCCGTGTTATCTTTCTAGTTAATTTTCAAGATATATGTCGGCTTTCAAGTAAGATTAATGGCGTGTAAGATTGATGGCGTATGTCGCCTCTCCAGTTTGTTGTCATATATAGCGAATGGTTATTCTACACGTCTTGATTTCGGTTACCCTTTAGTGTCATACGTCAATTTTCAACTCAGTGTTGTCGGTGTGCCACCTTTTGTGACTATTTTCTCGGTGCGTCCCCAAGGTGTTTTGGTGTCACTGTTTTTGTAAATCAGACTTATTTTATATGTCGCCTACGTCTTGCAAATTACGGGTTGCGTCGCCTTTAGCCGTTTCTCTTCGTTTGTCTCACAACCCGTTATTTTATTCTCGAACATTTGTTTACATTCTTATTTTTATGTTTTTCTTGCACGTCGCATGCTGTTAGCGGTTAGGTGTTATCGCATCCTGGTTAGCACGTGATTTTCTTAGGTGATAAAATCTCACCAAGCGACCGTTTTTTCGCCGCTGTTTGTGGTCAAGTAAATTTTTGTGCAGACAAAAGTGTCTATTTTCTTTATAATAGCAGATTTTGTTTATCGCACAAAAGCGACTGTGATTACTTTGTTGTACAGCGGGTCAGTGTGCTAATGGCCAAACTTTATTCCACGTTTACCTTTTTGTTGCTCTTTATCCTGCCATAGTTTTGTCGTAATTCATAAAAAAAAAAATTCTGTAGAGTTTCGCGGGTAGTGCCGACTGTTAACATTACTTTTGTTAATGTTCGATTATGCTCTATTTTTTCTCGTGGATTGTTTTACCCATCGCCTTTAATTAATTTTAATTCTTTCTTTAGCCTGAAATGACTATACGAGAGCTACAAAACCAGCTTTTAGAGCTGAAAAGAAATTCTGCATCTGACTCTGTTGCAGCAGCCCTCCTCTCTCTGCAACAAGAGCTTTCAAAGCCGCGCCCAGTGTTTGATCCTTACAAGGCACTCGTGGGGTTGGAAACACTTGTCGACTTGGCCCGGGACAAAGCTGATACACGGACAAAGCATTTTAGTACTATTCTCCTCCAGTGCCGTCCATTTCTCGGCAACCCGCAGTTCCAGAGTATCTTGTTGAAGTTGGTGGGAGACAAGGAAGATATCGAGGTGGCTAAAGCTATTCAAAAGTCCTTGCGTCCTTTTGGCTCCATTGGGTCTTATGTTGCTCCACCAGCACCAAGGCCGACTTTTTCCCTCAGGCCTCCCAATTCCCGGTATGGCCCGCGTCCGTCGCTGCCAACCTGCTTTAATTGTCGCCAGAGGGGCCACATTTCTCGATTTTGCCCGAAAAATTAAACTCTTGTAGAGTTTCTGTTCAATAAATATCATGTTTTTGGCTGAAATGTATTGTTCTTTTTGTTTGGGTTTTTTTTCGCTTTTGGAATACTCCTGCTATCAATTTGGTCGATCTGGGACGGGTTTTCTTAACAATACCCGATGCTCTGTCTATGACGGGGTACCTGGATCGGCCTGGTTGGTGGCTCCCCTTTTCACACTTTTTTCTTTTCGCCTATTTTCACCCTGCTCGTTCTAGGCGTCACCTCAGCCGTTCGATCTTTTGTTGAGGGATGCTCAAGAATCTGTAAGATCTTCGCCCATTTGGTGCAATTGGAAAGGGGAGTCCTCCGACTGGGCCGGTCCACTCCCGTCCATCCAGATGGTGGCTTCCGGGAAGGTTCACGCTTCACCAGACATTCTGCGTTTTCATGACCCCTCATTTTTTCATCCCGGGTTTTATCCATCGTAGACTTCCAATGTGGTCTGCGATTCTTCACGATTCCCCCAACCCTTTGGCATTTCTTCGTTACTTGGAGTTGGGCATGGATGTAAAGGAGTTTTTCGTCGAGTTTGAAGGTTCTTTCCAAGGTCAAGTTTATAACAGCCCTTCACCTCCCCGTGCCTATTTCCCAAACAGTAGAACTTGTAAAGCATTTTCCGAATTTATTTCGGAAACTATTCTAGAAAGGGTAGCCAATGGATCCTTGTCAGTCTGGGGAAAAGTAGGAGAAGTGTCACCACCCCACTTGGTCATGCCAATAACCATCGAACCTTCGAAACCTCGCATGTGCCACGATGAGAGATTCCTTAATCTCTGGATCAAAGATCTCCCATTCTCCTTGGATTTGATTACTGACGTCCCGCGTTACGTATGCAAGGGGAGTTATCAGACCACCTGTGATGACAAAAGTGGCTACGACCATGTCCGTCTTTCAGCAGACAGCAAGACCTATTTCGGTCTTCAGTGGAATGGCTGGTATTTTGTTTTTAACACTCTCCCCTTTGGATGGAAAGCTAGTGCGTACCTGTACCATTCTATCGGTTTAATCGCTACCAGCTACATTCGTTGTCATGGCGTCCCGTGTTCCCAATATATCGACGGCCGTCACTTTGGGCAACTTCAGATTCAACGTAATGCCCCTCTCTGTTCGTGGTCTGACTTTGAACGTGCTCAGGCAGCCCTTTATATCGCTTGCTATATCCTTATCGATCTTGGCTACTTTATTGGACTTAAAAAGTCGACCCTTGTCCCAACACAAACGCCGATCGTTCTGGGGTATGTCATAGACTCTATGAAAACCGCGTTTTTGATGCCCCTCGATAAGAAACTCAAATTCGCTTCCCTCAGAGAGGATCTACTTAGCCACAAGACGGTCTCTCTGAAATCCCTGCAGAAGTTTGTTGGCAAAATAAATTCATTCACTCTCGTCGTCCCTGCCGCCAGGTTATATTCTCGTGTGGCCTGTCACGCTATGTCAAAGGCACTCAAGTCTCCAAGAGCTATCCCTATTTCCCACGAATTAAGGGAAGAACTTGAACACTGGCGTTTCCTGGATTCCTGGTCTGGTTTCTTACCATGGAAGGATGAGAAGCATTTCCAATTAAACGCTTTCTCTGATGCGTCAGGCTCTGGTTGGGGCGGTGTCCTGTGCTTGCCTGGCCAACCTCGACAAGAATTTCATGGTCACTGGGACCTTACTGAGATTGATCTTCCCATCGTTGTTAAGGAAGCTCTGGCCCTTTTGTTTGTTTTGCAAAGAGTGGCTCATCTGATCTCAAACGCTAGGGTTGATTGCTTTGTGGATAGTGCTCCCTTGGTTGCTTGCTGGAAAAAAGATGGTTCTCGGAATTCCCGGATCAACAACGTTCTTAAAAATATCTTCCATTTAACGTTATCTGCTAATTTGCACGTCGCCTTACACTCTGAAGAAAATCCAGCTGATTCTCCTTCTCGCATTCCCTCAGATCGGGAATGCATGCTGAGCACAGCATCTTGGCAATCCATTCAGCGAGCATTCGGTCCGCACACCATCGACCTTATGGCTACTTCCGATAATGTACAGAGAGACCTATCTGGTCACGCGCTCCCCTTTTTCGCACCGTCATCCTCATCACAGGTGCTTGGGGTAAATGTTTTCTCACAAGTAATGGTTCCGTCAAACAACGCATATGTGTTTCCTCCCTTTGTGCTTGTTGGCCCCCTGATTAAATTTCTTGCCACTCAGGGCTGTCCTTACACTATCGTAGTACCCGACCTTCGTCCCAGAAAGTATTGGTGGCTGCTTATCGTTTCTTCTTGCATAGCCTCATTTAAGCTTGGCTCTAAAGGGGATCGTAACATCCTGCTTTTCCCAACGTCCTCCAGTTCAAGCATGGAAACCAGACCGCTTCAATGGGATTTATGAGCTTTCCGTATTTGCCCACTTTGAACTTTGATACATTTATGAACAGAACTTTTTCTTCGACTTACACTCCGAGCTTAGACCCTCGATATTTCGTATTGTATTAGTTTTCTGTATTGTATTGGTCATCTATTTTTTTTTCTATTAAAGCATTCAAACCCATTCGTTTCCGCATTTCTTTTCTCTCTCCTTAGTCCTCCGCAAATGTTCCACGCATGTGGAAACCTGCCTCCTTGTGCCCCGATTGCGGTTATGCCAACGACTTTGGTTTTAACTTCTGCCAATATTGTGGTTTTCAAGCCGCTCCGCGTTCGTGTTCGACTAGTACCCCCAGAGTTCCGTTCGATCTTCCCGCCATCGATCGTAGAATCTCCTCTCTTCAGTCAGTCAGAGCCGCCAAACCTTACGAAAAGCAGAAATGTAGATTACAGCTAGAGCTGGAGTCCTTTTTGTCCTCCTTTTCAAGCCCCAAGACCCCTGTCACCGCCTCCCCAAAGGACGCCATTAGATTTCTCGTGTGGAAAGATTCTAAGGGGAAGACCAAGGTTCACACTCCTAGCTGCCCTAACTTCGGCTCTCATTCCAAGCAGAAATGTGGCTGCCCCTCGAGATTGGCCGCTGGTACGATTGGTAGCACAATTGGAAAATTGCGCGCCATTGTCAATTCCTTTGGCCGATCAGGCGATTGGTCGGGGCTATCCCTTGGTAACCCCGCAGCTCATCTGTCTGTCAAACAGTACCTGGCCTCCATCTCCGAGGAACAAGCAAAAGCAAGGGTTTCTCCTCGTCAAGCCGTGAGTTTTTTCTTTGACAAATTTGTTAAACTGTGCACTTTTCTTCGCAATCGAGCATTTTTACCATCTATATCCCCACTGGAAAGGTACATCGTCAGCCGTGATCTAGCTTTCTTCTGTCTGGATTTGTACTCCGGTGACAGAGCTTCTGATCTTGGTCGTGTCTATACTAAAGAGGTCCTCCTACTCCCTGATAAGCAAGGTTTATTGTTTAATCACAAGTTTGGTAAAACGCTTCGCGGGAAAGACTCTAATGTTTTTGCTATCAAACCGTGTCCCCATGACAGTATGGTCTGTCCTGTAACAAATCTCACCACGTACGTCAAGCGGGCTGACCTTATGAACATCAATCTTCGAGAAGGCTTTTTGTTCCTCGCTACCGAACCAAAGGGCGGCGTATCCTCCAAGCCTTTCGTCGGTTCAACTGTGGCCAACCGTCTGCGCCTCCACCTTTCGGCTCTTAATATTGATGAGGGGTGAGACTATGCACAGCTTTAGGAGTGGCTGTTCTATAACCCTCTCCCTTCTTGGTGCGTCAGATGATCAAGTAGCTAGTCATGTTGGTTGGAAAAGCATTCAAACAGCACAATATTACTCTCAGGTCCCTAAAGTCATGGATCTGTCTCTTCCGGTTTCTCTTCTCGCTCAAGGATCAGTCAAAGGGACGAATAACGTTTGTCATGCAGAATCACTGGGGGCTGAGTTCCGTGCTCGAAATAATCTTGAGGGATTATCCCTCGCGTTTCCTTGATGCACTGGTATTAAAACCACACCTTTTCAGAATTGAGCGTCTGAGATTGGGAGGAATATGGGTTTTTTCGGGGTATCTTGGTCTATCAGCGGCAATTTGTGCTTGGGTTAGAAATTATTTTCGCCCCATATCTTAGTATCCCCACGTGTGCCATAGAGGTGCAGCATGACAATGAAAATTCTTCTACTATTTTCATTGGTATGTTTGCACCGTTATGGCCTCACGCGCTACATAAATTAGCACATTTCCCTCCTGAGACCATCGTAATTCCCTTGGGTATTTAGCTTAGTATTTATACGCCCTACGGACTTGAAATCATTCTCATTAGCGTTCATGCCCCGAGAGCTCTCTTCAGAGGTGGCCTTTTTGCCCCTCCCTCCTCCCCTCAGCGACGGAAACCTCCGCATGCTGCACTTCTTTGCATGCGTGGAAATTATTTTCGCCCCATATCTTACTATCCCCGCGTGTGCCATAGAGGTGCAGCATGACAATGAAAATTCTTCTACTAATTTGCTTAAATCTGAACTAAAACAGCTTAAAATGATCATATCCTGGAACAGTTTCCCCTCACGCATTGCAAACACGCTAATTCGTCGGTTCTCGTACGATGCCCTGAATAAGATCCATACAGCAGGGAACAAAGACAAGGAAGACTCCATGACCATCTGGCTTTCTGTTCCGTACATCGGAGATAAACATCGCAACTCTTAAGATCCTTCAAAAGAAAGCTTCGCAGATGTCTTGCAAACCCTAACATTGAGATAAAAGTACGCGAGAAAACAACGAAATTATGTTTCTACACCAACAAAGATCAAGTTCCACTTTTGAGTAAATCACATGTTGTTTACAAATTCATTTGCCCTGGTTGCCAATCAGCGTACATCGGCAAAACGGACAGAACTCTTTTCGTCCGAACACATGAACACGCTATCTCTGACAAAGAGAGTGCAATTTACAAACACTTGCGAACGTGTGATCATTTACTTTTAATCCGTAATTTGTGTAATTTACCGGATGCTTTAAATACTGACATCGTTCCACCTCCTGTTAGTTATGACAAAGAATATTTTACCCAAGTTGTCCATGATAATACAACAGTTCTAGACTGTGACAATAATTGGAATCTTCTCCTGTACAAAGAGGCATATTTCATCAAACGCCTAGCACCTTTTTCTCTCAACAATGGACTGAAATCCAGCAGAGAACTCTGTCTATTCTCCTGAGTAAACTTTTTGTTTCGTCTCGTCACCCACAGTATTTAAGATCAAGCTTGTATGTTAATTTTCTTAGTCTGATGATGGTATAGTTTATACCGAAATATTACAGTTTATTTTCCAAGATCGTCATTTGTTGTCTAAATTATTGGGCACAATGAACATATTCGGGTTATCCTTCGTCCTTTATGTAACCCAAGTTTATCAGTCAAATTAAAATGACTGCCAGCACAAAATGTTTACGGTATCTGACGGTCGGACGGAAGAAAGGAACGACGGACGGACAAAAGTTCTCGCTATTAATCACTATAACTTCGGAAAATGCTATTTTTCCCTAGTTAACAATTAAAGATTATGTCACTGAAAGAGAAGCAAGTTTGGATTTTCTTGATAAATAAGGAAAAGAGAACAAATTCGATCGTCGGCACAAATTTCATCCACTTTGTTTTACAGTGACTTTCCAAAACCTAACCAGAACAGATTCAAGAAAGCGATGGGAACAGAACCAAGTCACGAAGACGATGCCAGCTTGGTCAGGTATAAATGATGGCTGTATTTGAATATCCTCGAACAAACAAATGTGCTCATAGCGGCTTGTTCTTTTAAAAAGAAATTACCCCAGGGATCCGTCCTTGGTCCGCTGTTGTACTCACTGTGCACCTCTCCACTAAGTGATATCGCCGGTAAACACGGATTAAGTTTTCATTTTTATGCTGATGACACGCAGCCTTATATAACTTGCGAATCCAGAAACATCAAAAAGAGGGGGCTGAAAAATTTTCTGCGACAGCGCAATCTTGCCCCATACTCACAACACAACTCTGATTGCACAATCCCGCTCAAACGACAGTTGGTTACAATAGTTTTTAGAATAAATCCGAGGGAAAAGGGGAGCGCGGCCCCCTCGGCCCTCCCACTAAGTCCACCCAAGCTAAATATGGAATTAAGCAGGTGTACGTTGGAAGCCATTTGTATATATTTACACATACACTTAGAATAATTTACATACATAACTTTAACTTACTTTATTGCTTCTAAATAAATACTAAAGTTCTAACTAACAGCACGTTGGAGACAGAATATAAAAAAGAAAGACAAGAAAAGCAAAGGAAAAAGTAAACGGTTAACAAATGTTCTCATCACGGTCAAAGATCCTTTTCTTTTTACGCCACGAAACTTGGGACCGACCTACCTTTTTATATCAAACAGTCTGAGAGCATAGCGATTTTTAAAAAGAAGCTTAAGTGCCGTTGTCAGAGTAAACCGGGCAGAAGCCACGGATCGGGGTCGGCCGATTTCTTCCATATTTTGGCTGTTTTATACATTCGATCAGTGATGTTGAAAGGCAATATTCTTAGATTTCAAGAGCTTTTCGTTTTCGAGATCAGACCACCCCCCAAAAAACCGACCGTTAATTTCAAAAAATGCCGTTAAATAATACACTCAACAATTAAACAAGCTTTACAAATAAACGCGCTTCTTGAAAGCTGCTATCTTTAAGATTCTATCACCTGGACTTATATAGACTTGTGATAAGCCATTATCGAACTTTCTAAAGCATTTTTAAAGTTGCAGTACAAAAAACAATTTGCAGCAAGCAAACTTCAAAACTTCCCTTTGCATTTTTAACCACTTTTTGCGAAATATTTATCTCGGAAAGGCGGCGGTTAATTTCCAAAAAAATGTGTGCTGCTAAGTGGCAATTAACCTACCTTTCCATATCCACAAAAAAATTTCTGGGATCTACAGATTCAGAAGCGACTTCAGCGAGTATTCGAGGTGCGTTTTTACGAGCAAAGCTGCAATTTGTCACGTCATCCGCTATGGTCACGCGCTCTTTGTTGGCACAAATTAAGAAAAAATGTTAGATTCTAACAAGGAAATAGCCAAAAAGTGATTATTTTATATTTTAGATTCAGAGTTTTCGCCAAATAAACAATTCTCTGCTTCAATATGTGATTTGCGCTTTTCGATATGTATCTCTTTTTCTAAGAATTTGCATAAATGCCAAACATTTTAGCGAATAATAAGCACATGTATGAAAGTTCTTGCGTGATAGTGAAAGAAACTGTTTATTTGAGTCAGGGTGCAGTTTCGCATTCTCGGGAGACGAATAAAAGAACACACTGTACGTATCTGTGGAGTCTATTTAATTAAACGATAAAACTGATATATTTACTTTACGAAAATTTGCATAATTGTCAAAACGAGTATCATATCAGTAAGAGCGGATTTCATCCGACGAAATTGCGTTTTTGCCGTGCTTTAAAAATAAGTAAACTATAAGACTTTTATTAATATTTTATTTTTAAACCTTGAATGTATCTTTCCCATAAATCTTCTGAGGGGCAAATGTTCTCAGTCACATTGATTCATAACGGCTTCTTTTGAAATGTACAACATGCAACCAAACAGTCAAGAGATGTTTGAAAATGAAATGTGGAGAGTTTTCTTTGTCTATGTAGAAAGCACTCAACCTTAATTCATCTGGAGAGAATATGAGCCAAAACGACCCTGAAACAAGCACTTTCAATACACATCACGAACAAGCGTTTTTTTTTTTCCGTAATTCACCTGCCAGTCTTCATTATATACCGTGGGAACGTGATCTGAATTAGTATGCAATATATCATGATTTCGAAATGAGTTGTTCCTTTTATTCGGAGAATTCGCTCTGCGGTCCAGAGCCAGGAAAAGATACCATCATTCCTGTGAAGGCTTGCGACAAGGACTTGTCTAACCATCTTTTCGGGCTTGGCGTAAGCGGAAGTACACGGCCTGAGCTATGTAGCGAAGCTGAGCCCAACCGAAAAACAGGTAGAGGAGTTTACTGTGTGTCCGAACATAGGTACTCCCTGACGTATGGGTGGGCAGGAAGAAAGAGGCTGACCTGTTGCCATCCCAATCATTCGGGAAAGCGAAATCACCTGAAAAATCCACGACGCATAAATATCGAGATGTCCCGGAGTATTTTCATCCACGAAAACGAAATAGTTCCGATAGGAGCAGGTAAGAGATAATGTAATATTTAATAGGCAGATTGCTTGGTTTTAAGAGATGTTGCAGTAAACATGTTGCAATGATAGAAAATAAATGTGGTTAAAGTTTGGTTTATGTATATTTAATTCATATTGAACTTGTCGTCATTTCTATGCGGTAACATATTTTTAATGTAAGTCACAGGCAACCCAACTCACGAAACAACAATAATCGATTTTGTTATTACTCGATCTTTCCTAAGGAAACGCCCGAAAATGAATTTTTTTACGTTCTACCGCAAATCGCAGTTAATAATTAATTAGGATTTACCATGAAAATTAATAACAATCTTAGCAATTCAAACCGTGGTGAAGCCTATATTCAGGATCGAAGATTCCAAATGAAGAAAACGCCTGAGTTGAAATTCCGGCTCTGTTATTTTTTTACGCTCTGCCGCAAATCGCAGTCATTTCATTAACACGCATACGCGACGTGATGACTTTAATGACCCTCGCCTTAATTCTTTGTGCGCATCCTTACTCATCACGTAATTCATGTCGCAATGTCACCCCTTGTTTGTCACGCCACGTCATGCATCGAGCGCGCGTTCAGAGAAAACTTTCTATTAAAGCATATATTGGGCCGGTGTCCTAGCGGAGCTAGGTCCCCCGGTCCATATCTGCTAACGGATCTTAACCCCGCTCCGCGGATTTCGACTCCTAATCAAACTGCGTTAAAATCGTTATCATACGTGACGAACGGCGAGCGGAAAAATGGCGAGGGGACTAAGGCGAGAAGCTTTTACGCTTTCTCCCTACACCCCTCCCCTCATTTTTCGCTCGCCGTTTTTTACGCTGCTCGCCACATACCAAACGCCTGGAACAGGCTACACCATGAATTACTGCAAAATATATACACTCAGTAACTTATTGTAATACTTTATTTGGTTCTACGGAAAACAGCGAGCCATTTTTATGCAAAGGAAAGTGAAGCATGGTTTCGTATAAAAATGTTCGAGACCAGAAGTTCATAAGAACTGTCGAGACCAAAAACAGAGGCATGGTCACAACTCGTTTGTTTGCTTTTCCAGTTTATTTATTAAAGCAGGCGTGTGATAGTAGGGGCGGTGGTTTCCGTAGTACATGTACCCGTCATCTTCATGAATTACTGGAGGCGGACCAATAAAAATGAGAAGTGCCCAGTATTGACACCCTTCCTCTAAAGTGCAAACGAGGAGATACCCATCCATTACTCACCCTTCCCCTCCATACGTTGTGTAGTTGAGAATCAAAGCTTTTAATTGTGTCCATTTAATTTTTCACTTTAGTTGTATGCACAAGTTGCAGAAAACGTCACTACACGGCCAAGCGAGAAAAAGGACTCGCAGGGGCAACAGTTGCGGTATGTTCAGCTAGCAAAATTTGTGCGTGCAAAATAGGGTTTTGTTAAGTCTCTGCAATCTTCCAAAAAAAGTAAATAAAATCGGACTAATCTACAATGCGGGACATAAATCTTGGGACATGTGCCACAATTGTGGGCACAACGACTGCTTGCACCCCCCTCCCCCCAAGCAATGTTGAGATTTGCCTATGCCACACAGCAAGTTCAGGGCATTTATGTTTTTCAACATTGCTTGGGGGGGAGGGGGGCGCTTGGGAGTGGGGAACGGGGGACTTGGGAGCGTATAGGCTCTTTTTTTAAATCCTCTAAGGATCTCTTGCACTATTCAATGCTTTTTTTAGAAATGTCCCAAGTATTTTTGACCTCCATTGTAGATCACGTTTTTAAGTGGGCCGCTGACCAGATGTGGTTTTCTATTGGATCGCGGGCTCAAATTCTAATATTCTCTTCCTAGAGTAATGACAGGATTTTGTCAGCGGAATTTCTATGATTGGAATTGGATCTTTATTCCAGCTTGAGTAGTATGTGTTTGGCAACTTCAATGACAATATTTTCAATGAGAGTATTTTCTGGAACTATTTAAGAGCCACCAAAAACTGTACATGTGGAGCTACGGTTTTAGGCTTGGCTAAATCTATATACTATATAGTCAATCACAGGCATTCAAAATAAATGGACTTCTTTATACATGTATATTTGTACAGGAGACTCCCGAGATTAGCTCTGAAGAAATTCAAGAGACTCCCGAGATTAGCGCGGAAGAAATTCAAGAGACTCCCGAGATTAGCGCTGAAGAAATTCAAGAGACTCCCGAGATTAGCTCTGAAGAAATTCATGCCAAGAGTCTTCCGAGATTAGCGCTGAAGAAATTTAAGAGACTCCCGAGATTAGCTCTGAAGAAATTCAAGACCAGCCATCAATGTCAATAGTATCGACTGGTGAATCACTAGAACAGCCAAACATAAGTACCACCTCTGCATATGACAGTCAATTTGAAATGTCCTTGTTTTCTATCAACGAAGACGATGACGCAGAAGTTAGTTTGTGGATTGACGAAAAAGAGCAGCAGCACGAGAGAAGAGGAATACTCAATCATGCAACAGCGCAACTAGCCGAGGGCCGCTACAGTCCTATTGCATCGACACTTAACACATCATGGGACGATGTGTCAGTGACGCAGCAGCAATACTACAAACGGAAAGTAAAAGAGGTTTTTCAAACGGTATTATCGGTTGTTGTTCCGGGACAAGAGGACTGCATGTGGAGTGGTCTGAGGGAAGAACGAGAGGTTTGAGACGTTGGAAATGAACCCCCTGCGAAGAAAAAACGATTGGACACTGGTCTTGTCGAAACGCTCATTTCTGCTCATAACGACGCCGAAAATTGGCAAACGAAAAGACAGATTCTTTCTCTGTTTATCAATGACTTCAGTAAGACGGAACTTCAAGAAATGATCCCAGGCCTTTCAAAGTGGCGTATTGACCAAGCCCGTCGCCATGCGATTGATGTAGGGGAAGGTCAGCCCGTTGTGGAAACACCCATTTTTCGCACCCGCCTTGATCCTGTCAAGACAGATCATTTCATCGATTTCATATCAAGACCATGCTTCCTGCAAGACATTGCATATGGTACCCGCAAGTTAAAACTAGACAGCGGTGAACATGCTGTAATACCCGCAGTGATTAGAACTCTTATTCCGTCAAGAATAATTGCACAGTATCTGGCTTACTGCAGTGATATTGAATTTGAGCCAGCAAGTGAAAGAACACTCTTTAGAATTCTTGAAGTGTGCTCTGCTTCCATGCAAAAGTCCTTGCATGGCCTAGACTATATAACTACAGACGGCGCTCAAGGATTTGAATGTCTAGAGAACATTGCTAGTACTCTCCGAAATGAACAAGCAGTTAGTTCTAGTTGGGAGAAAGAATGCAAACAGCAACTCGTAGATGCTAAGAGATACCTTAAAGCAGACTACAAGTTACACGTGAGCAGGGATGAGAGGTGTGCTGATCATTGCATTGTATATGCACTCAGTTCACCCACTGATGCTTCGTTTAGGGACACATGCGACCATGTCCATAACGTCGTTTGTGATGCCTGTCGTGGAATTGAAACAGTTGTTAAAGAAATTGGAGCACAAATCGAAGGAATTTCTGATGCAGGTCAGGATGAAGTAGCTAAGAGGAAGCTTCAGTTTGAATATGGTCAAGCCAAAGAGGCTATTGGAGCGTGGAAGGCACATAACATGCGCGTTGTTAACCAAGAGCCAGCAAAACAAGATGTTCTCAGCACTCTCAACGGCAATAACTGCCTTATCGCGATGGATTGGGCAATGAAATTCTTACCTCTCCGGTATAGAGAACAAATGAGAGATTTTTTTGGCAAGGCGGGTAAAAGCTGGCATGTCAGTTGTGTAATCCAAAAGCAAGCAGAAAACTTTTCAGTACAGTGTTTTGTTCATTTATTTGAACAATGCAACCAAGATTGGTTTGCTGTCGCATCAATAATAGAAAGCCTTCTAAAGACTGTTAAGAAAGAGCAACCAGCCATTTCAGAAGTGTTCCTTCGTTCAGACAATGGTGGCTGTTATCACAACGCGCCCTTGTTGTATGCTCTTCCTGTCATTGGTTCAAGGACAGGAATCCAGATCAAGCGATACGACTTCTCCGAGCCCCAAGCAGGAAAAGACATATGTGACAGAAAAATAGCACCAATGAAAGCACATATCAGGCGATACGTCAATGAGAAGCACGATGTCGTAACCGCTGCCAACATGAAAGAAGCGCTCGAGTCACATGGAGGAATCGCAGGATGTAGAGCGGCTGTGGCAGAAATAGTCGTACAAAAGGAAACAGGAGGTGGCAACAAACTCAAAGGAATCAGCGAGTTTAACAACTTCGAGTTTACGGAAGCTGGAATTCGTGTTTGGCATGCATACTAAATAGGTCCTGGAAGCCTAGTGTCCTATGAAGGAAATACGCAACAAGAGGAGACCGGAATGAAGGTTTTGCGGACATTTGGTCCAAGTTCTCGGTGCGGAAACGTTGCCACGGGACCAAATTCAAACACATCTCGAAAAATAGAAATGAAGTCTTTTTTTGTGATGTGCCTGGTTGTGTTCTGACTTTCAAAAGCGAAAACGAGGCTCAGGCTCATATGGACACTGGAACACATCAGCTTGTTTTGGAACGTGAAACAGTTTACGACACTGTAAGAAGAAAATGGGCCCAGCATGTCACCGGAATAGTTTCAAGACCAGCTGAATCGTCTAAGTCGGCCCAACAGCCAGAAGATAACCTATCCACGTGTAGTGTTGATGACGTTCCTGTGCAAGGATGGGCACTGAAAGTTCCGAAAACAAGAACTAAAACCTCCGAGAAGGTCAAAGCTTTTTTGATAGCCAAATTCAATGAAGGGTTTCTTAGTGGAAAAAAGGCGAATCCAGGAGAGGTTGCAAACGAGATGCAGGATGCCAAAGACTCCAAGGGATTACCATTGTTTTTACTGGAAGAATGGAAAACCGCACGCCAAATTACAAGTTTTTTCTCCAGATTGTCTGCTTTACAGAAACGTAAAGGAGCTCATCCGGTTACAATAGAGGAGGAGGAGAATCTTAATGATGATGATTTCAGCAGCTGGGAAGGTCGTTCTTCGGAACAGAACCTAAGGCATGATGTATACGAAGCAGTAGATCTTCAGCACCCACTGTCCTTTGAAAATCGTAACATTTGTGCAATGGCAAAAGGCAAGAAGCTCAAAAACCTTAAAGTCGTGGAACTGAAAAATATTTGCGCAAGGTATGCGTTGACAGTGGTTGGGAATCCGCAAAGAAAAAATCCCTATATTGATGCCATAGAAGAGTTAGTGAGATCCTGTTCTTGTGGCAAGTAAGATGGCGGTGAAGTAAAGAAACGAAGGAAACACTGTAACGTTACTATTTTTTTGAACTCGGAATACGAGGCGATAAGTAAAAGCTGTTTAATGTTTGATATTTCATAAAAAAAATTGTTAAAAAACGGTAAAGTAAAGTAAGAAGACACTAAATTCGACAACTGCTGAAAGTGTCGAAAGTACTAGCTAAGATTTTTATTTTCTTTGGCTTGATTTATTTCCAGGCAACAACCTGCAATCTTGAGCGGAACCACAAGGAAAATGAAGGCCTTTCCCCCGAATTAATTCGTGTTTTAACCAAAGAGCCATATTTTTCCATCGGGGATAGGGGTGGTCTTTCAATTGTCGAAAACGAATTGCATTTTTGGAAAGATTGATCGAAAAGATTGGTCGGAATAAAAAGAGAGATAAACTACCCCTCCCCCGAATCAACAATGAATGCGCACTAAAGCAAAAACAAGCCATTTGTAGTTTGAAATTTTGGTTAGGGTGGTCGTATCTTTTTCATTTCAATTGCCCGAAATTCTAACGTATAATTAAATAAAGAAAATCCTCAATGTTTCTTGCTCAGTTGCGATTTTCTTCAGAAATCTGAGCAATGATACAATACAATATGAATTCACTTATAACAGCCACATTGCTAATTACTTTACATTTTACATCGATTCTTACAAAGTAGCCGGTACGGTTGTACATTTCAAAGGAAGTCGCTATGAACCAATGTGACTAGAGCACATTTGCCTCTCAAAAGATATCTTGGAAAAATACATTTACTAGTAAAACTTAAAAAAAATGTTATTCAAAGTTTGTTTTACTTATAATTGACTACCTAACTGTCCTTTTAAAGAACGACAGAAACGCAATTTTGTCGGATGAAATCCGATCCTCCTGATACTCGTTTGACAATTATGCAAATTTCCGAAAAGTAAATATCAGTTCTATCGCTTGATTAAATAGACTACATAGAAAAGTACAGTGAGTTCTTTTATTCGCCTCCCGAGAATGCGAGACTGCACTCTGACTCAAATAAAAGTTTTTGTCACTATCACACAAGAACTTTCATACATAAAATCCTTTGCTTATTTATGCGCTAAAATATTTGGCATTTATGCAAATTCTTAGAAAAAGAGATACATATCGAAAGCGGAAATCACATATCGAAGCAGTGAATTGTTTATTTGAGGAAAACTCTGGATATGAAAAATAAAATAATCATATTTGGGCTATTTTTCTTGTAAGAATTTAAATTTTTTTCCTAATTTGTACCAATGAAGAGCGCGTGACCATAGCGGATGACGTGACAAATTGCAGCTTTGGTCGTAAAAACGCACCTCGAATGCTCGCTGAAGTCGCTTCTGAATCTGTAGATCCCAGGAATTTTTTTGTGGATATGGAAAGGTAGGTTAATTGCCACTTAGCAGCACACATTTTTTTGGAAATTAACCGCCGCCTTTCCGAGATAAATACTTCGCAAAACGTGGTTAAAAATGCAAAGGGAAGTTTTGAAGTTTGCTTGCTGCAAATTGTTTTTTGTACTGCAACTTTAAAAATGCTTTAGAAAGTTCGATAATGGCTTATCACAAGTCTATATAAGTCCAGGTGATAGAATCTTAAAGATAGCAGCTTTCAAGAAGCGCGTTTATTTGTAAAGCTTGTTTAATTGTTGAGTGTATTATTTAACGGCATTTTTTGAAATTAACGGTCGGTTTTTTGGGGGGTGGTCTGATCTCGAAAACGAAAAGCTCTTGAAATCTAAGAATATTGCCTTTCAACATCACTGATCGAATGTATAAAACAGCCAAAATATGGAAGAAATCGGCCGACCCCGATCCGTGGCTTCTGCCCGGTTTACTCTGACAATCACACTTAAAACGTTTCTTTTTTGTAATAGTTTTTAACCTAGTCATAGATTTTAATAATTGCATGTTTTAGTTAGATTTTTTAGCTAGTTTTATATCTTAACTCTTTTACTCTTAATACTGAATTTCTGTATTTAACAGCATTTTTACTTTTATCGTTTTTATTCTTTTTAATCATGTGCAATTGTAAGCGCATTTGAGAGTTTTAAATGCGTAAAAAGAACCTTTTTATTATTACTATTATTACTATTACTATTATTATTATTATTATTATTATTATTATTATTATTATTATATTATTATTATTATCAGTATTCATGAAACGAATGCAGAGAAGAGGTTGCCACTTTTTGCTATGTATTCTGTTTGTGGTTACTAATAGTAATAGAAAGATGAAGCATCCGGACTCGTAATTGTTGGGGGGTGACAGATCTGGTAATGCAACATTCCTCTCGGTAAGAATGCGATCCGAAAGTTCCTTGTGAACAAAGCAAAAGCCGCAGGATTGCCTGGAAATATCCATAACCTCTCTGTAGGGAAACGCTGTGTATCCCGCTTAATTAATCCGGACCTCCCAGAAAAATTACGTAGCTCAGCTCACTGGTCAAAAAAATCTCAAACATTTAGATGCATACAAGTCGGCATCGCAAAGCCATCAGCCATCAAATTGTAGGTTCAAGGGCAAGCAGCATCAAGTTGGAGGACCCAAGGCTTTTCTTCCGGAGCAACAGTTGGCAAGTTTGAATGATGTAACTGTCAAGAGAAAGAAACGCTTCGCGATCATTAATGATGATTCCGATTCTGATCCAGGACGAAGTCTCCTTTGTCAGTCTACAAAAAAGTTTTAAGATATGTCCATAAAGTGTTGTCACTGTTTCGATAGGTAAACCTCCTTGAGTGAATTGAAAATAACTTTTAGTCAGGTGATCTTTTCCCTTCATTGAGGTTTCAAGTGTGACATTTGTGTCGTCGTTGATCATAATGTCTCACCATTGATTGCATTCGACGATAGGAGAACGCAACCCTTATATTGTGTTGCTTAAAAACATCGAGATTTCGTTTGGACGCAGACTTGCCTCGCTTTTGTTTGGACGTACATTTCACTACCAAGAGACTTCTCATTGAGGCTTGACACTCTGGGCGAGACCCCAACACGCAGCCGCGGGCAATGAGCGTATTGACATACCAGCAATTTGCAAGTCTTTCGCAGACTCGTTCCCAGTCGCTTCTGAGGCGGTTTTGAGTAGGACGCGTTGCATCGAGGGAAATTCGCACGAAAATCGGGGAGCGACTGGCAGAAAACGTCCAATTTCTTGGCCTGTTTGCCAATATCTTGGACAGGGCTATTTTTTGGCAATCAAGGTGTTTTTGACTGCGGATTTTTATGTCTACGTATAGATGTAGGTTTCCTTGAACCTTAAGTCAACTGATAACAATGGAAAATCATTTATCAAATTTAAACGAGTCCTTCGAAGACATCACTCTTGATGGTAGGTAATTTTTAACTTTCTTTCGTCTTTTTTTATTGCTTCAACGACATAGAAATAATCATTTACTTTCAATTTGTGTGTGTATGTGTGTGTGTTTATAGCCAATGGGCCCTCCTGCTCAACACCAAGGAGATCTCTTACTTTCAAACACGGAAGGCAGATGTATCCTAAAATAATGAGCCTTTCATATTAGGTTTTTAAATCAATAATTAAAGATTATTACTTTTACAGTGTGAGGTGAAGTGTGATTTTTATGTTGCTTTAATCCCCACTACCAAGGAGGTGGATTCCCTGTCGCTGAACACTTTAACCTCCTGGACCACGACAAGATCAGTGATATGCGAGTGTCTGTGGTGAACCAGGTGAACAGCAACACGGCAAGAAGACAGTGTGAGGAAAAAAGGGGTGATTTTCAGGCTGGGAACACTTGCCACAAGGGGCTTGAACGTAGACTTCAAACTTATTTAATTTGATTTAATTTCTTTTGCGCGCGCGACCTTTATATGGCATCTACGCCATATGTAGCACGCGAAAAGTAACGTTTGATAATCGCTCAACGGTTTCAATTTAAACTTTGCGACTGATGAAGGGGTTATTCCCGAAAAGTTTCGCAAAACGAGACAACATTTCAGCACTTTTTAAGAAAAAACATGATGTCAGGGAGAATTATCTTTCTGCACTTGTAAAAGTATATTGCAAAACACCTACAGAAGCTACAAGGAAATTCTAGTGCTCTAACCAGTGAACAGGAGAATAATCTTAAAGTTTAAATGGAAAATTTTAAATCTCTCTGCAATTTGGGCTTTCGTACTAGTGGCCTGCCGGATGGCAGTGAAGTAATTCCACCAACGATATTTGACGACATGATGCAGTAACTGGAAGAGAAGTGCCCCATCATCAATGGAATTCTGGAAACCTTGCTATCTTTCTCTGAGAAAAATCGAAATAAAACCAAAACCCATGTATGGAGGTATATCTATGACAAAATTCAATACTCAGTAGTTGAAATAAAATCATCGAAATCAGGAATGCATCAATCCAAAGTAGCATGGCAACAAGCCGATTCTGTAAATATCCATTATGCAAAAAGCAAAACGCCAGAAGGCAAAACCCTAAAAGGCATCATGCCAACAGGCATCACACAAAGAGGCAAAACGCAAACAGGTATAACGCAGCGAGGCATCAGGCAAAGAGGCAAAACGCAAACAGGCATAACGCAAACAGGCAAAACGCAAACAGGCAAAACACAAAGAGGCATAACGCAAACAGGCAAAACGCAGAGGCATAACGCAAACAGGCAAAACACAGAGGCAAAACGCAAATAGGCATAACGCAAAGAGGCAAAACGCAAATAGGCATCACGCAAACAGGCATTACGCAAATAGGCAAAACGCGAAGAGGCAAAACGCGAAGAGGCATTACGCAAATGGACATAATGTCCCCAGAGCCTGCGCGTTATAAGTCAGCGGTGACCGAACTGCCCAACTTCTGTGAAAATGGCTGCAGCAGGAGGGAGCAATGCTGGAAGTTCGCAAGCCTCTTCAGTGTCTTCCCTACTCAACGAGGCCATTCGCCTGCTTGGTGATCAACTGCAACCGCAAACGGAACAGCCTTCCAGACCTGAAAGAGTTGCGGAAAATTTCAGGTAAGAATTCGGGTTTAAATTAGGTATAGCAGACGTTGACATGTAAAAGCACGTGCACTTCGGCGTATTTATATTTTACACAGCCGAGACAAAATAAAATACTGGTAGTACAGACGCTGTACTTTTATGGTAAACGAAAAAAATATATAATCAAGAGGCGTATAATCACTTATTCGCTGTTTGTTATGAATTATTCCTTGTTCCGATTTAATCAATTCGAAAAGGTTTATTTTCGTACCGTGGCCGCATGAATTTCTGAAAATGGCGGGAAAACATCCAATGGTGTTGGCACTGCTCCTGAACATTCTGCGTAGTTTTTATCGCTGCTTGTGTGATTATCTGATACTACAAAACTATTTTTCCTTCTACTAAAGGCAAATTGTCTGAAATTTCAGTTCTAATTTCACAAACATAAGAGAACATAATGCACTGCAAATTTCCATGCATTTTCTTGAATTTCAATCACAGGTTATTCAAAATATTAGCTCCCTTGGATTTTAGTACATATTTAAGAGTATCTGTTTTGACAGTGTAATATCTGTGAACTATAAAAATGTTTTTTTTAACGGCTTTGATGTTGTTCTTGTTTTGCGAAACGTTTCGTGAATGACCCCTTCATCTGTGATGCTCATTAGCACTTCCAAAAATATGAATCAACATTTGATGTTACCTGATGTTAATGATAAGCTAATTTTAACTGTTGAAATATAGACTCTTATTATAATATTTTTATTGGTATTTCAAGAAGTAATTTCTCATTTATTATGAGCAACAGAGGTTGATTTTTAATAAAGAAGGGAACTTGGGGAGGGAGGAAGGGGGGTAGGTAGGGGGTTCCCTCAAAAATATGTTATATCAGGAGGCATGTTGTGTAAGGTCTAAACATTGTTTTTTACGTAGTGAAATACCATTTGACAGAAAAGATAACCCTTTCATATACCTGAAAATGGTAGCCCCTTAACATATCCACAGTAAGGATATCTCTCTTTGTTGCTTGAATAACCCCATAATATACTTGGACAAATCAACCATTTGATGAGTCTCTTCAAATATATTTTTTAACACACCCCAGGGAAGGGAATGGAATTGCTGTGGGTATCCCATGAAATGCTGATAAAACAATGCAAATTATGCTTGCTTTCCATGTTGGGGCAACGACATATTTCCCAACAAACCATGCTTATTGTTGTTGCATTTTCCATTTCATTAACTACACTAATTTTAACAGAGGCAATGTTGTATAATTGTTTATTTTCTTCTACTTGAAACCTTTGATGCCCATGAGGGATGAACATGTAATTTCTCATAATATTCATACACAGTACAAGTGAGGAGAAATATGAAATTATTAGCCAAGGGAATATTTGCCTTGAAAAGTCTTTAACTAGAATTGTTAGAAATGTATTGAGACAAGCAAGGAGAATTTATATGTTGATTCTCGGGATTAAATGGTTAAATTTGTATAATGATTAATTAATGTTATCTTTGCACTACTATAAATTTTGTTGTCTGTATTTGATGTTAGCTAAGTTCTTTATTACACAAGGTGTTTAGTTATCTAGTGATCTATAAGTTGTTGTTGGTTGTTTTGTCCATTGGTGATGTGAATAATTATGAGCAAGTACTAATAATTCATTCATCAACTCATATAACAGGAGGTGTTTTCCAAGTCTGGGGGGAATACGTAGCAGCCCATATTCTGCGCAGCGTCCCAGGAGGGGCAATGTTGCTCCCAGAAGGCCTTTGTTTGTTCCAAACAATACTTGGACCCATGACATCTGTGTCCTGGCTCTTGTAAATGAGGAAGCTACTCCAAACAGAGATCGCTTAGATCAGCTGAAGAGTGCTGGCCTTGGGAAAAAGAGGATAGCATTTAACAAGAATGGTGATCATGCCTACTTCATTAAAAAGCTGGAAGAAGAATTTCCCCAACTGCAATCTCAACAAGGGGCCATTGAGGTCTTAAGGTCAACTGGTGGAGGAGCAGGCATTCGACCAATCACTCCAATTCCAATGGGGTCCCAAGGCTATAGCATCAAAGATTTGAGATCATCCATCAACTCAGCAATATTGTATGTGAGGCCATTACAGACTGACTTAAATTTGGAAGTGATACAAGATAACAGAGAAAGCCCAAGAGTAACCTGTGTACATTGTGGCAAGGAAGTTTCTTTACCAGATATGAGGGCTCACAGTCAGTCAATTGAATGTAGTCTTGCAAGACCAGGCACCAGTACTTCTACATGTACAGTTGATCTCATGTCTGATGAAACAAGTGACATTGAGGAAACTGACTTTGAACCTGGCTTACGTATACAAGCAACTGGTCATGCAACCTCTCAACCTGTCCCATCGTGCACAAGTACAACTTCTTCTAGTGGTAAGCTAGCATTCCTACAAGAGATGTTTCCTAGTGTCCCAGCTGATACACGGTCAGAGGTAGCAAGAACAAGTGCAACAATTGATGATGCAGTTGAAGAGCTGGTGAGGAAACCTGCTACTAAAACACTGGAAGAAGTATTAAGAGAATATCGAGAGAATACACAAGCTACAGAACGCAAAAACATTTGGTGCCACATCTTGGCATTCTACAAGAAAGGCCTCAATGACAAGGAGAGACTAAAAAAGAAACTTGTGGTGTCATTTGAGGGTGAAGAAGGCATTGATGCTGGGGCACTTTCGGCTGAGTTTTTTCAACTTGCCCTAGATCAAATCAAGACACGTCTATTTCAAGGAAAGGTAGACAGGGTAATTCCCATCAAAGATTCCATAAAGCTGATGTTGTTCAGGATTGCAGGGATGGTCTTAGGACATTCATTGCTTCACCATGGTCCATGTTTCCCTGTCCTCTGTCCTTCAGTCTACTACTACTTGGTTGGAAAATCTGAGGATGTGGCCATCCACCTTAATAAAGAGGACATTCCATTAACAGCAGGCTCAGAAGCAATGGTTAACCTGATTAGAGAGCTCGACGAATGTGAGACAGCCGATGACCTTTCCAATTGCCTGACTGATCAGCATGTGTGGGATTTAATATCAGCATGTCATTGGCCAAATGAAGTCTGTGTTACTCTCCAAAACAAAGGTTTGTGATGTTATTTTCTTACCAACACAGGGAGAGGGTCAACTGTAGCAGTTTTAAATGAATTACATATATGACATAATCAACATTTATAACCAGTTCCTTGAATTGCTTTTATTCTCTGTTGTTATAAGCAATCATGAGTCAGAAAACACAATTTTATTCAAAAAGTATAACAAGTGAACTTTAGGAAACTATTTCTCATAGTCACAAGATATTGAATTGAGTAGTACTCTAATTGAAACTTGTACTAAAAGCAACAACAGGGAGACAAGACATACAATAAAGAAAAGTTTAAAGAAATTAAAACACATGTATTAACTTTGCAATCAGTCGAACGGGCAAAAATAATAACACTTACAGGAATTTATTGTTACAGCAACCCTGGTATCCCATATGGTGGAAGAGGTTCTGTGGAGCCGAAAGCAAGAGTTGGATGACTTTGGTGCAGGTATGGAATCTGTAGGTCTGTTGACACTTCTTAGGCGAAATCCTGATGTGTGCATGAGCTTGCTCTGCAATGGAGAGAATGGAGAGTTTGGTCCTGAGGAATTTGAGCAATGCTTAAGTCGCCCAGACATGCCAGACGATTTTGTTCAAGCACAGGCCTATGAGTGGTTCAACGTGTACATCACTGAAAATCCAAAGTCAGAGTCTTTCCAAGGAGGCTGTAGGTTGAAAGCACTCTTGCATTTTTCAACTGGGTATCAAGTTCCTCCTCCTGGTCAGAGTATTCCCCACAAGGTATCAATTTCATTTTTGCCTGATGATGACCAGCATCAGTTACCCATTGCTCAAGCATGTTTTGGTTATTTGAGGCTGCCAACAGTTCATTCTTCTCTGGCCAAGTTTAGTGAGTTCATGGATATGGCTCTTCGTTTTGAGGGCACTGGATTTTCAGTGTTTTAATCCGGTTTCGTTAAAGTTCAACTCATAGAAACCTTTAAAGAAAAAAACTCACTTTTCATGTGACAGCCAACTTGAATAGAGAGATTGTGTTTGCCTTACATGTATTTGTTCCCTAGAGATTCTCAAAATTATATCTATGGGTAGATACCAAAGATTATTTCCTGGAACAAATGGTGGTTAGCCTAACAAATGGCAGTGTTCATATTGGTTTCATTTTAGGTTGAGTTATTGTTCAGCAGTAATTGAGTATTTTGACACATACAGTAAAGTGATCACAACATCACCAGGCTTAGGAGGGGATTCCCTGAAAAAATGATGGCAGACTTGTCAGTCATTTTGAAAAGAACCAGGAGCCATAATCTTGATAAGTGGGTGTTGCCCAAATTAATTTTAACCTCTAAGAGGTAGCCAAAAATCAACAGTACATAGTTCCTGACATTTTTTTGCCTCAATACCATAAAAGCTAACCCTGTCATATTAAGGTCTAGTTATTTTATATTTTACCACCCTATGAGGTACCAATCAAGAAATTTCAACCCTAAAAGGTTAAACAAGTGCCCTTGCCATTTTTATCAGGGAGTTCCTCCTCCATGGGGGGGGGGGTGGGGGGCATCATCATTCCCTTTGTTTTCAAAATTAAAAGGCATTGTAAAAGAGAAGTTATAATATATTTGAAATGATTAGGGGTGACTGGCAATGGTTTCCAGCACTTTCCAGCTCTAAAAATTTGTGAATTTATTCTTATTGTGCATATGTTTTGGATATTGGTTACCATAGCAAGAATACAACCTTTATACCAGCTTTAATGTCTTGAAGATCCCTTTTTTATGATTGTGTTATGAACAGTATGTAAAGACCTTTTGTAAAATTTTAAAAAAATAGGGAGTGATAAACATGTAGAGCCACCTTGCATATTCAATTTAATTTTAAAACTTTGCAAGAAGTTACATCAAAATACAAATAACGATAGGGTAGTAAAAAGGAAATTGCTGATTCCTTTTTCGTTTTTCAAAATGCTCAAGTTTAGGATGTATTTTTAAGGTTGCCATAGTTACTTTCTACATCATAAACATCACAAGTTTCTTGCAAGTGATGGCCATTTATTTGTGACAAATATTATAGCATCATGAAATAAATAGTGGTAGGACTGATCCATCAAGGTATTAATGGTGGGAGGTGCTGGAAACCATTGCTAGCAATGCTAAACTTTACATGTTAGTGTTCATACTTATTATTAATCTATTGATAGTCTTGCTATCACATTGAGTTCACTCTGGCATTTCCGTTTTTGGTGATTGTTAAATATGACGAGTAATTCTTGGAGGAAAATAAATGAATGAATCATTTAGTTGCAAATAAAGTTCTTTTTTTCTCAAAATACTCTGCAGTCATTATCTTACCTAGATTTCACTTGCTTATTATTGAAGTTGCAAATTTGGTTGTTTTTGAGATTCTAGACATTTGTCATGAAATGAAGACAAACTGAAATCTGACCTTCCTTCCCCAAATTTGAAATAACATATTCTCAAATTTTACATGTTTTCTCTTTTAATCTCCACATGAATGATTACATGAAACATGGAGGAATTTGAAATGATTTCATCCCCATTACACAAACAGGTTCCTCAGTTCTTTTGTGTTAGTCTGAATTTGTGCTGTTCTGACTGGCACTTAACCACTGCTTTAATAACATAAGAATCCTGTGTTACATCCCAGCTTTTGAGAAATGTACTCTACAACTCGGATATATATCTCAGTGCCAAATGCTTCACTCTGGGCAAGGGGATTGTGCTCCATTGTTACTTCCAGATAGTCTTCATCACTCAAAGGGCACGAAATTCTTGGTACACTGACAGCTTCTGCTAAATCATCTTCGTCTACCTCTGCCAAAGGACCTGACCAGTCGATTCCATAATGTGCAATCCTTCCCTTATGAATTCAGAATTAAGTAAATAAATTAATGTTACAGCGTACATGTACCATCCCAACCCGGTTTTCCACAACTCCATCTTGTGGTTCATTATTTTACTCTGGGTACCATGAAATTTTTCCTTTGTTTTATTATTATTATTATTATTATTATTATTATTATTATTATTATTTATTGTTATTGTTTGTTACCATAAATTGCAGAAACATAAACCTGAAGAAAGGAAAATATCAAAATTGTACCCAAGGTAAAAGTGATCCACAACATACAAACCCTTCTATTTGTATGGTCCCTGTACAAATAGGGAATAAAAAAGTAAAGGGCAGCACCCCTTCTTAACTGGAACAACAGTTATCCCATAAATGCATTCCTAGGGCTAGGCCCTTATAATATTTTACCCCCTTGCTACATGTGATTATATTCGTGGTATACCCAGCAGAAGAATACAAAAATAGACCAGCTAATGCCAGGTGCAAAGAAATTTACATTGATAAAATTATTGGCAGCCTTCAAATGGTAATTACCATTATTGATAGGTCTTTATTTAGTCACAGTTGCAGTTGGGTTTATTTTCAGGAAAAAAGGGTTTTTTTTTGGGTGGGGGGCAGTGTATATTTCATAATTTGCAGAGAAAGAAATTTACTGCCAGGGCTAAACAGTGAAAATGCAATAAAATGTAAGTGTTTCAATCGTTGCTTACCACTTCTGCCAAGTCATTCTGTTGAAGTGCATTGCCTGGTCTGAGCAAAAACCATAACTGCATTGGTGATTTATTGCCCTCTGTGGATAATGGATGCATGTCCCAACCATTTCTAAAAAGGGTCAAATGCTTGTTGATCCGAGATAGATATACATACTGAAGAGCAAACAAATGTAATTCATTTGCAATATCAAGATAGCCCTGACCTTCCAAGTACATAAAGGTATGGTAAAAGAATGATGTGCATCCTTTGAAAAGATCCCTCCAAAGGCGTTCAATCCTTTGATTGTGGCAGCTTTTACCAGCGATAAAACTGCCTCGATCTGGGCCCCTGAGTGGGTGATTTAGCATGAACCTAGCCACATCAACATTCTCTACTCCTTGATCTCCACGAACTCTTGATGGCAGGCCATATTGATTTGTGGCCCTGACAAACCGGTCAAGTACAGTCTCTGCTTTATTGTTGTTACAGCAACACAGATACATAATACGGCGTGTCGCACCATCAATAGCTCCATGAATAACAAAATTCCACCTAATAAAAAAAGCCACCAAGTCTTGTAAGGAGTTTATGTTAGGGACAATGAAATCTAATTTTGTGTAATTGAGTGTAAAATCAGTCAAGCAAACTACCCAATTTGTAACCTTGAAAGACAATGTCATTAACTTTAATTAACCTCCATATAGATTAAACTTTGTTTTTAATTTATAGCAGCCTCCAATAATATGAAGAGACATTGTTTTACTATAAGCATACATGTAGCTAGAAAACAAGTTATTACTGCAGCTAATCCACACCCCAAATTTAAGAGGGCGTCCGCGTAAGATCCGACCACTCGATTTTCGGCCCAAAATAGAATTCCTTCAAATTTTCTGGGCAAGATAATTGATCCATATGATAAACAAAAATTGCAATATTTTCGCTTCTAGTGCTATTTTGTAATATTTTTGTCGACGATTTTTGAGGACGGTCCAAAACCTCAAAAATCGTCCGGTTTCTAGTCAAATTAAGGCATTGCGCTGAAGGCGCTAAAAAATTTCGCTTTTACTCAAATAAAATAAAACTTCGCAATTACTATATTTCATGTCTTGTCTATAAATGCACGGCAAAATATTTGAAATCCGACTTAATAAAAAATAATTATGATTTTTTGAAAATACCCCACAAAGAGCCCTCGCAAAATTTAGGCAAACATGCTGTTGGTTAAAGAAGTATTTCTCAAAAGTATAACGTGGTCTGGAGCCCAAACTACTACCCATGTTCAGTACTAGGGTTAGTGTACCAATAACAGGAAAAACATTTTTGGGCACTAAGCTTTTCGAGCTACAGGAGTTCGATGAACATGGCCTATATTCAATAGTCATAATGTTGCGTGACACAATTTTGCACTATCATAGTTTCTAACTTTTCCGCATAAAATAATTATTCAAGAGAGCAAATATTCTCAAGACTAACTCTGTGCTCTAGATAAGGCACTGGTTTACTTAAAACCATCAAATATTGCCCCAAAATTAGGAATTACGAAGGTTAAATGAGCGCCTGCGATGTAAGGTGTCCTAATTTCCTCCTAAACGCTTTGTAAAAGCTGTTTCCGAGATTCGGTTATGTAAGCGACTGAACTATGAAAGAAAGCCTTTGACCTTTAGAATTTAATTTATCTAATATATAGAAACTTAAATAACGTATAAAGCGCGTAGAAAAACTTATTAACCCCAATGTACCACGGCTGTAGCTAAAATCTTTTGAGAAAATGTTGATTTTAGATAACACGCTGGAATGTCAAAATTATTTTAGGCATATCACGGACATTCGCGCTCCTATAATATTTTATCCCGTTGCTTTAGTTGGAAGAGCGAAATGAGGACTACCAGATTTGTACCTTTTCCGTTACTGGTTTCAAGTGTTTGAAAAAAGCCTTTATGTCTTACCAGCTTTCTTTCCCATTGTTGTCTTCGCTGAATTCAATTTATGCATTCAATTTTTTGGCGGTCCTTCGTGAGAAATTCCCCTCCAATTTGTCATAGGGAATGAACTTTAAAGAAACTCTTTAGAATTTAACATATTCAATAACTAGACTCTTTAGTCATAGTAGTTAGTGCCTATAAAAATTATGTACCGCGAATACATATTTTGGCTGTAGCGAATATCTCTTCAGAGAATGTAGATTTCAGTCGGCTAACACGCCGGAATGTCAAACTCAAAGTTATTTTTAGAAGGTTAGTTTCATCGTATGCGAAAAATCGTAATGCAAACTGCTGCCTCCTGGAAAGAAATAACTTGTTTTACTATTGTTTTTTTAGTTTTGAATAGCCTACAAGCTCTGTATGTCTTTTATATTTCATTTTTAATTTTATATATATTTTTTTGGTGTTGCCCTTGTGCTTAATTACATGTAACTTATGCAAATTTGTGATAGTTGACGACGAGTCTGTTTACATTATGACATTATGCCAAGGATAGTTCTACTCTTTGCGATTCTCGTTGTTTTGTTCTGTGGAATGGCAGGAGTTTGTTCCTTCTCGTCAGTTATAGGTGGCAAGTGCGGAAGTAGTCGAGGATATACGGAATGTGTAGCCCTAAATAACTGTGACGGCGATATTAGTTCGCATCTAGCAAATCACCACCTGACAAGGGAAAATACATGTGAAAGGGATTTAATACTGGCAAGAGCAGGTCTTTCAGAGCTCACAGAAGAACAGATTAAGAATATGATGATTTGTCCAGCTCATCGTTTTACTCTAGGAAAGTACTGGCAAGCCCCGAAGACCTGCCAGTATCCAAGACATCATGGAAAGAAAACAGCGGTGACAGGAACACATGTTATTAATTTCAAGCTAGCCAGGGAAATCAAAAACCTCTTTGGAGACGCTACACCCGTTGGTTCGCGTAAGTGTTATCATTTAGGACTGTATTTTTTACTCCCTTTTCATTGTTTACATTGTAGGCTATTAAAAACAGACATAAAATGCTTGGTCACAAGACACCCTGCCCAAATGGAAGATAAAATTTTATTAGCATGCATATTCAAGTAATTTACATAGATTAATATAGTTTGTTTGGCCTAACGTTTTTTACTGTGTCTAAATAACATTACTGGAACTATTTTGTTCTGATCATGAGGAACAAGCGATTAAAATAAAGATGAAGATCACAATAAAGAATCCTATCCACTGTCCTTTGTACATAGTTGCTTAACACTAGCCCCGTAGTCCGGCGGCGTAGCTCCTGAATTGTACGATTTTTGACACAAGCACCAAACTTTGCAGAAAGTACTAATCAATTCTCGATATAGTGCCAACGCCAATTTCCTAATTTAAGCTTGTAAGCAGGAAATAAAATTTTCGGCCAAGAGACCCCCACGAAGTACTTCTTTTTGCGCTTTTATACACCTCTCATAGCACGTTTATATGAATGCTTTGAATTAGGCTTACAATTATGACAATTGTTACGTTTTTAACATTAATTTACTAGGAAATTATTGCATGGAAAAAGATTTTTCGTTCCCCGCCCTCTGCCCCGTCGCGTCTTTCGTTTTGTGCTAGCGTCCAGGTCTCTCGCGATTCATTCCCCGATCCCCGCGTACGCCATTCGCTAATAGAAGAAAAATACGAAAATATAGAGGGCTGTGAACAGTCTAAATTGCAGCTTTTCATTCTAAATTTTGTACGTGTGCCTTGGTACCACTACCTGATATAATAGTATTTGTCAATAAACCGGACAAACAAACACTTTTTTTAAATAAATTACGGTTTCCATGGAAACTGACGTTTTTTCGGCTTGGCACCATATCTGAAAAAACTTCTGTTGGTGACCACTTTGCTTTTGCCAAATTTCATACTTGTATCAAAAAGTGATCAATTCACCTAAAATTTCGAGCTAAGCCGCCGGACTACCGGGAAAGTGGCACTTATCTGTGCGTTTCAGATTCCTGTTGTTTTTTTGGGTTTTTCTTTCTTTTTCGTTTTGGAAGGGAGCAGGAGAATGTGGAGTAAAATCATGTACGACACAGAAATAAGCCCTTTGCAGTTGGGGTCACATGACCAAATGTTTACTAAAATATATATATATTATGAGCTATAATGCCAGAAATGGAAAAAGCAATTTGGCAAAAGCAAAAATAGCAATATGGCCAAGTTTGACGCTCCTGGCATTAAAGAATCAGATTTTATGACTGTTTAAATTTTTGAAAAATTAATACGATTTCTATGGAAAATGTTGCTGGAGGGCAAGCTAAGGTCTTGCGTTATGCATAGACAATTTTCCAGGACGCAATAACACCGATCTTTTGTTACTAGCCATCTGCACAACATGCAGAAAGAAACACGCCGAAGAAATTACCCTAAAAGCAGACTGGCTATATCCGGACGAACCTGAAGGAACTGCAACCCTTCAAAGGTATGTAGTGGGATCCATTTTTTTACTTCGAAACAAAACATTTTTCAAAGTTGACAAGACATCTGTACGGATGTGCTTGTTTTAAATTTCTCACAGACCTGCTAAGGAGGCTGCCATGAAAACCATCGGCCACCTTGCCACCTTGACCCCATTCCGTGAGCCCCCAACTCCTCAGAATATCCCTGTGACCCCATGCTGGACTCCAGGATCAGATGTCACCTCTGCTTCAACGCCCTTTGGTACCGATACAGTTGGTGCGTATAACTCAGCTATGAACACGATTGCGAATCTCACTGCACAAGAAATAACACGTGAACCCCTTTCCTCCCAACTGACAACCTCGTTTAATAACCTGAGCAAAGCGGAACAGTTGAATGTGCTACACAAGGCTAGTGAGGACTGTTTGCTAGTGTGTAGTGTAATAGCACCTGGAAGTGGAGAGGAGTTGTTCGAGTCGATGGCTTCTGCACAGAGCGAAAAGGGTGAAGGTCCAGTATCCGATGACCTAGTGGTTCTCATGACTGCTTATAAGAACGCGAAAACCAGGAACTTAAAGAGACAGATACTGAGCCTTTACGCTTATAGATATCCCACAAGCATGCTACAGAAAATTCACCAGCCGTACGGGAAACTATCTAAGTGGGAAATAAAGCAAGCACGTGCTCATGCTAAACTTCACGGTCCTGGTACAATCCCTGAAGTGAAACAAAAGCATCGCGTACGACTTGATATGGGAAAAGTCGACCACTTTGTAGAATTCACAAATAGACCTTACTTCTATCAAGACGTTTCTTATGGCAGCAAGATACTTACCTTAGACAGTGGTGACAGAATAGAGATGCCAAACGTTGTCAGAACGGTGACCAGATCTACAATGATCGAACAATACTTGGAGTACTGCAAAGAACAATGTTACGAGCCACTCGGTAGGTCCACGTTATTCAAAATCTTGGAGGTTCGGAAGGCATCTCAGCGTAAATCGCTTCAAGGCCTAGACAACACTGCAGCTGATGGCGCGGCGGGATTTCATACGATTGAGATACTAATTGAAACCCTTGAGAAAGGAGGAATGGAGAAGCGGTGGTGCCTTGATGTTCGTCAAAAGCTCAGAGATGCAAAACGCTATCTCAAGACTGACTTTCGCGTGGATTGCCAACCAGATAATTCTACTTGTGCTGACTACTGTCGAAATTTTGCGCTAAGTGATCCTGTAGAACCCGATTTCCAACAAGCCTGCTCACATCAGCACGTGTCCACTTGCGATGACTGCCAAGAGCTGAAGAGCGTATTGCAGGAAGTTCGACTAGGGATCAAAGGGTCATCCTGGACACCTTACAGTTCAGACCAGCGAGAAGATCTACTGTATGACTTTGAGCGCGCGGTGTCAGACATCTTACTATGGAAAGCGCACATTATCCGCTCGATTAACCAGGAAGAGGCGAAACAAGATTCACTGAAAACACCCGACGCGGCGTCAGCTATTCTTATAATGGACTGGGCCATGAAATTTCTTCAAATGAAATATCGTGAGAAACAGTCCGATTGGTTCGGAAAAAGAGGGCTCAGTTGGCATATATCCACGGTAATAGCTAAGAATGCCAGCACTGGCAAAGTTGAGCTGAAATCATATGCTCACATCCTTGATTCCTGCCAGCAGGACTGGTACGCAGTCTGCTCGATCATTGAGAACACACTGGAGGCTTTAAAGAAGGAACACCCCCACATAACCAGAGTGAACCTTAGGAGTGACGAAGCAGGCTGTTACCACAACAACTTTCTCATCGCGGCCGTAAGAGATGCTGGGAACCGAGTTGGTATTACCGTCACGCAGTATGACTTTTCCGAGCCACAGTACGGAAAAGACGTCTGTGATAGGATCCTTTGTCCAATGAAATCAGCTATCCGTCGATATTGCAATGAGGGACACGATGTTCTTTCTGCAAAGGACATGCGTACGGCGCTTTCTGAACGTCCTGTTCGTGGCACAACTGCCTGTGTTTGCTCAGTGAATGAGTCTCAAGAGACACTTGAAGTAAAAAAGATAGAGAATTTCAGTAGGTATCATAACTTTAAATTTGAATCAAACGGAATTCGGGTTTGGAGAGCTTACGGTGTAGGGCAAGGGAGGCTAATTCCCTACCAAGACATCATCGTCAAGCCCCAGGGTCCTACAGATCTTGCTATTGATGTGGAATTTTTCTCAGTCAAGGAGACTCGAATCCATATTAAGGGTACCTCAACTGATGGTGAAGAAACCAGCGGTCTTTTCTCTTGCTCAGAGCCAGGGTGCCAGATGGTCTTTAAGAAATTCAGTGAGCTTGAGAATCACCTTGATGTTGGCGAGCACCGACAAGTGCCCAGATGCCCCGAAACGGTGTATGACAAACTCAGAATAGACTGGGCCGGAAAATTCCTTACTGTTGACAAGAACAAGGAAACCGGCAGGGCACCAGTAGCACATTGCGAGGAGCAACGAGACAAATATGAAGCTTCTAGTTCTAGCAGTGACTTACAGCTTGGTTGGGCTCTTCACAAGCCGCGAAATCAAGGTGTGCGGTTTGCTGCTGAGGTTAAACAGTACCTAACGACGAAATTCGACCTTGGAGAGAGAACTGGCAACAAGGCAGATCCCGGAAAAGTGTCTGCAGACATGAGAACAGCAAGAAAACCAGATGGCTTGCGGATGTTCGACAGGAAAGACTGGCTAACGAAGAGTCAAGTACAGGGCTTTTTCTCGAGACTGGCGGCCACAAGAAGAAGGCAGGGGAACGAAGAGGTACAGATAGAGGACGTGTACGCAGAGGAGGAAGAACAAGAAAGGCATGAAGTACTAGAGAGCGTAGCCGCCCAGCTCAGTCCCAGGCATCCAATCTGCTACGATTCCTACTGCCTTTGTGACCTCTCACGAGAGGAGAAACTTGACAGTTTCAGTGTAGTTATGCTCAAGGAGATACTAAGATATTTTGAGATTCCCTTTACTTCACGAGATCAGAAAAAAAATCTGGTAGCGAACCTATCCACATTCTTAGAAGGATGTGACTGTCGCCGATATTAAGAAAACAAAGTTCAGGAGCCGTCAATTTACGGACGTATCGGGTTGCTGTAAATACTTTTAACAGTTTTCTATAAACTGAGAGAATTAAAATGGCTTACAAGTCATGCATTGCTATAAAATCAACAAAGGAAAAAGGAAAAGGAAAATTTATTGAGCGGGAATCGACATTTTTTGTAGGTGAGTGAAATTAGTATTATTATCAACTTTACTTCCCTTCTTCCTCGCAATCGATATGAACGATACAGGCAGTTTTTGTTAAGAAATGTGGGAGCATAGCGCAGAAAACTAGACACCCAATGCTTTTCTGACAATTTTACTACATTGAAATTAACTTTATTGACACACCGCTGCATATATTAACCTGCTCCAAATTTGCATAAATTGAATTCACCACAGAAGACAACTATAAGAAACAAAGGTGGTAATAAAGACATAAAGGCTTTTTCTAAAAAATTGAAACAGATAACGGAAAGGGTACAAGTCTGGTAGTCCTCGTTTCGCTCTTCCAACTAAAACAACGGGATAAAATAATATAGGAGCGCGAATGTCCGTGATATGCTAAAATAATTTTGACATTCCAGCGTGTTATCTGAAATCTACATTTCCTGAGAAGATTCTTGTTACAGGCAAGGTACATTCGCGGTTCATAAGTTTTCTACGCACCTTATAGTTTATTTAAGTTTCTATTTATTAGATATGTTTAATTCTAAAAGTTAAAGGCTTTCTTTCATAGTTCAGTCGCTTACATAACCGAATCTCGGAAAAAGCTTTTACAAAGCGTTTAGGCGGAAATTAGGACACCTTACATCGCAGCCGCTCATTTAACCTTCGTAATTCCTAATTTTGGGGCAATATTTGATGGTTTTAAGTAAACCAGTGCCTTATCCAGAGCACAAAGTTAGTCTTGAGAATATTTGCTCTCTTGGATAATTATTTTATGCGGAAAAGTTAGAAACTATGATAGTGCAAAATTGTGTCACGCAACATTATGACTATTGAATATAGGCCATGTTCATCGAACTCCTGTAGCTCGAAAAGCTTAGTGCCCAAAAATGTTTTTCCTGTTATTGGTACACTAACCCTAGTACTGAACATGGGTAGTAGTTTGGGCTCCAGACCACGTTATACTTTTGAGAAATACTTCTTTAACCAACAGCATGTTTGCCTAAATTTTGCGAGGGCTCTTTGTGGGGTATTTTCAAAAAATCATAATTATTTTTTATTAAGTCGAATTTCAAATATTTTGCCGTGCATTTATAGACAAGACATGAAATAAAATAATTGCGAAGTTTTATTTTATTTGAGTAAAAGCGAAATTTTTTAGCGCCTTCAGCGCAATGCCTTAATTTGACTCGAAACCGGACGATTTTTGAGGTTTTGGACCGTCCTCGAAAATCGTCGACAAAAATATTACAAAATAGCACTAGAAGCGAAAATATTGCAATTTTTGTTTATCATATGGATCAATTATCTTGCCCAGAAAATTTGAAGGAATTCTATTTTGGGCCGAAAATCGAGTGGTCGGATCTTACGCGGACGCCCTCTTAAAAGCTTAAATTAAAAAAACTGAATTTAAAAATTAAAATTTTCCCACAGAGTCAAGAATAAAGTACAAAGTTCTTGCTCAAATGCATATAATAAAAGGGAAGCATATCAGCTGGTACAAAACCTATCATAAGTACAATGTAGGTCAGTGTCCTCATGGAGGTACAGTGAAAATTTTAGGTAGGGGTGTCCCACTGGGAGACCATGGTTAGCTGCATTTTGCAACCCAGACACTTAAAAATACCACCCAATCTTCCACTTTCCACTACAGTAGTCCAATATATGATTGTCAATTTTGATTTTCAATTCATACTAGACAAAATTCACCACTCAATGACAAGTATCAAGGATGATGTATACTAGGAGGCAGCGTGGCCGAGTGGTTTAGGGCGCTGGTCTTGTAATCCAGAGGTCCCGGGTTCAAGCCCTCCACCCTGCCACTAGCTGGATTTGTTTCACGGTCGTCCCGAGTTCAAATCCTCGATCACGCTTTGTATATAGCCAACTGGTCTGCCTCCAACCAGTTGGGATTTTTAACCATGTTATGTTCATTTAAAGTTATTTGTTTCCTATGTTTCAGTGGCATGCCTAAACTAGCTATCTCGAAGCTAAGTGCATGACCACTATAAACAACATTTACATTTTACATTTACATTACATGCTACCTTAGATTAAAACAGTAGAAACCATCTTTTACAGTGGCACTTGCCCACCTCCACCCCCACCCCCCTCCCCCTCCAGGCCAGGCCGGAGGTCAGCTTTCACAGGAACCCAAAATAATAAAATGGTTCTCAAATTTACCTTATCAGCTTATGATTGCCATCTATGTGCCACAATGCCAGTGCACCTCCCACAGAATACACTCTTCGGTGGACAATGTTGAGCTGGAGTGACCTTAGAAGAACACCCTCGGGGTCTATCCTCCTCATTGTTTCCCTAGTTCGTTCCCATGACACCCGGATATTTCTCGCCAAGAGAAAACCTCTCATTCTCCTCACTCCACAGTTTGGAAATTCCAGGGTAATTGCCCTGCAAATTCTTTCCAGTTCCTCATCTGACAAGGGAGTGTAGCCGGGCACTTCTTCTCTGAGGTTGAAGGCTGCCATTCTTCTCTGAATTGTTCGCAGGCTAACCGACAACATGCTTGCGATTTCAGTGGCTTTAAAGCCAAATTCCAAAAGGAATTTCAAGCTGTCAGCTTGTATTTCAAATCTTGGTCGGCCTGGTAGACCTGTATGGAAAACAGCAGCTGTGTTAGCTTGAACTTCATGTTGGGAGACTTCTGTAATCGCCAAGGCCCTTCGAAGTATGGAGACCAGCTGTGGACTTTGTTCGTAAACAATTTCAGCTCGCAAAAGGAGGTCAATCACTTGTTCGAGGCAAAAGGATACATAATCATTATTGACTCCATTCTCTTCCTGTCGTAATAACTCAATAAGAGCTCTCCTCAAATATTGAACAAGGACTTCCCGAGGGGAAGAAGAAGGAATAGACCGCTCGAACACCATCTTGGATCGTTTGTAAAGTCAGTCGTGTAACCGCCAACCAAAAGAAATGAAGGCTCATGCCCAAACAGGCCTCGGGCTGCCTCGGGCAAGTATGGGCAAGCCAACGCAAGCTTGAAAGAGCCCACGATCCTTCTGGCCTGCGTAGGTCCCAGTGCTCTTAATTTTGGTCACGTGATTTCCATACAAGGCAAAAGCGAGTGGCCTCGAGACGAGAATTATTTGCGTGACACCTGCTTGCGTGATATCTGTTGCGTGATGCCTCTTTGCGATATGCCTGTTTGCGTAATGCCTCTTCGCGTTTTGCCTGTTTGCGTAATGCCTGTTTGCGTGATGCCTCTTTGCGTTTTGCCTGTTTGCCCGATGCCTCTCTGCGTTTTACCTGTTTGCGTTATGCCTCTTTGCGTTTTGCCTGTTTGCGTTATGCCTCTTTGCGTTTTGCCTCTTTGCCTGATGCCTCTCTGCGTTATACCTGTTTGCGTTTTGCCTCTTTGTGTGATGCCTGTTTGCATGATGCTTTTTAGGGTTTTGCCTTCTGGCGTTTTGCCTTTTTGCATAATGGGTATTTACAGAATCGGCTTGTTGCCATGCTACTTTGGATTGATGCATTCCTGATTTCGATGATTTTATTTCAACTACTGAGTATTGAATTTTGTCATAGATATACCTCCATACCCATGCTATGAAAATGAGATGTGCCAGCCAAGCACTTTCAGTCTTAGTAGCAATGACAAACCAGAAGTTCCCAAATAATTTTCAGCTGTTCTTTGGGCTACTGTGCATGTCATATGGCAGTGGCAAGCAATTCATCAATATGCTTAGTAGCATTGGTTTAAGTTTACACTGGGATTCTTTGTAACTACCTATCAGTAATTGCTCTATCAAAGTGGGTGTGGTGAGAGACTGTGGGGACTATATTATTTGATACAATATAATTATTAACATATGTAGAGCCATTGGTTATAGATTGGGCACAATTGGGTTTAAATCAACACGTATTAAAGGAGCTCTGTCACGGGGATTTCACAGATTTTTGGTCTAAACTGTTCTGAAATTAGTGGTAGGCAACTTAAACCATGAAAACATTACCTTTGAACATTTAAAGGAGGATATAACCTTAATAAATGGACAGAAATCAAACTACGGCTATAAATATCGATTTTTTAAGACACGCGAAAACAGCTTGAAAAGTTTAGCTAAACTTTTCAAGTTGTAATCCATTTCCATCATAACCATCTGCAGCTAAAGACGCTTGTTAACAGTTTCGGTGCTCTAATATTGCAATTGTTAATAAAAATGGACTATTATTTTTTGTTTTCCTTCGACAGAAATATATATTTTGGCTGTTCAAAAATCTGCTAAAATCCGTGACAAAGCCCCTTTAAAGAAGGTATTGTAAATCATTGAATTATATGTTTGAATTTTTGCAACACAAAATATACTTTATGTTATGAATTATTTCTGCAGCCCAAAATGTATTTGTTTATGTAATGAGTAATTTCTTCAGCCCTAAATATATTTTGTTGATGTTACGAGTAATTTCTGCAGCCCAAAATATATAAATATTACTTTGTTTATGTTATGTTTTGGCTTTTACACCTGTGCGATTCAACAAGTATCTGCTTGGTGGTTAGCTTTCTCATACGGACAGTCTTCCTTTGTGATACTGCGAATACACAGCAAGCAACTTAGCCGCCGACCCAGCATTAATATAAGTTAATATTTCTTATAGCCATTGTAATTCTTGCAGGTACAAGTTAAAGGGTTAACTACATGTCATGGAAGATCAAGCAAACATCAACAAAAAAACAACAATAAAACCAATTGAAACATTTCAACGTGCCGGGTGAGCATGTCGAACGCCCTACATAATCTTTGATCAAATCTAAAAGAGGCTCTAAATAACAAACGTGGTGGTATTTTGTTTGCTTCCATATTACTGTAAAAATAAACCACATCATTTAATGACAATGACATTTGTGTTTAGTTATACTTTCCCATAAATGGAAATACTCAGTTATAACAAAGCATCGCCAACAGGACTTCTTCATATTATAGGGCTTGATGGCAAAATGCATCGATATTGCTTGGTTCAGTATTCATTTAAAGGAGGCATCGAACACCCAGTTCAGCGTAGACCTCATGGAAATTGCAGTTCACAAACGTCGACAGGGTATTTTAGAACTTGGGGCAGTACTAAGACTTTCCGGAAGGGAGGTGGTCTACAAAAATAGTTACAGAAGAACCTGGGGGTCTGCTAAGTTGTTCGAGTTTAAGACAACTCCCCAGAGGTAGACAGCAGGTAAAGGATCATGCACGACAACGCAATAACAAAAGTAGTGTGCCCGTTAAGAATCTCCCGGAGACAAGAAAACAAGATGACCCGTTGTTTCGTCTTCTTAGAGACTGTAAAAAGGAAATTCAGCGTTCATAAGAGAAATTTATTTATTTATTTATTTATTACAATTTATGGCTTAAGAAAACAAAGGCCAAAGGATGAACTGCAAAAGAGTCAAAGACCCCATATTAAAGCAGATCACCTAAGATAAAAATACAAATGAAAGCGAAATTAAAATAGTAATAAATAAGTAAACAAGAAAAACATTCAAAGATTATGCTGATCCATAAGTCGCTCCAGAGCCAATGTGTATTCTAACAACAGACTGACAACTAAACGACATAGTGAGATTTTGCTGTGACCCTCTCGCGCTCAAACCCTCTACTGCGGACCCAACATTCGACGTAGGCTACTGTAATGTAACACGTATCATGTACCAGCAAATGCCATTGGAGAACAAAAATGGCGGCAAGCACTCTTTGATGATAGGCCCTGTCCTTAATTCACATTCATACACATGTATTTAACATATGAAAGCTTAGCATGAAGTTCTGACCGTAGAATACCGCCGAACAGTCAGACCCCCCTCCCCCATTTCAAAGCGGTCAAACCTGGCGCGCATGCGCAGTTGCTGCTGCAGAACGGACGGAACAATTTAAATAACATAAGAAAAAGAAACGTATCAAAACAGAGAGTTTTCGTTTTTGAAATGAGAAAGTTAACGCCGTCTCTGGAAAGTTAAGCTTTATACTTTCAGTATTCATTTGTCATTCAGTAACTGTTTTCCTAGCCTGAACTGTGGTTTCACAGTGTGCATTCTTAAAGTTTGAAACGCTTGCCTTTGGTCTTTGTTGTGATTATTATTATTATTATTAGTATTATTTTTTTTCAAATGGTGTCAAGGTTTTTCGAAGGGGAGGTTTGGCTTTGTTTGTTGATAAATGTTACTGGACTGGTGTACGCGCAGCTTGACGGAGAGAGATGCTGTAAGGAAGGAGATGGTAACACTGAGTGTGGAGGTCAGTTGAAGACTGTGGGTAAAACATTATCGAGGGCAGGAGATTTTTTTTGTGGTTTGCACTGGTGCGCGCGAGCGGCACCATTACAAGGTTTTGCGGGAGGGACGAAGGTGTTCGTGGCCATCATCCTAGAATCAGTTATCATTAAACTTGCACGCCATCCTAGAGAGTGTTGGATGCCGTTGGGAAAACGAGAGAGGGCTACATGCCTGGTACAAGATGGTGCAACTTGTGTAAACAAAACGCAGATTAAGAGTTCAAGTCCGCAGAGGATTTTCGAGCAAGTTATGCGAGAAAGGTGTTTGGCTTAAAAGGTTCCAAAATTTGTCTAGGTATTTTTGTTTACCTCTTCCTCGTCATTTAAGACCGAAAATCATTTTAATATTCAATTTTCTTCACAGCGGACCGTAGACAGGAATGTACTTTCTGTCAAGGTAGAGTCTAGTCGAGCGAGACCGAGCGAAGCCCTCGAATTTCCCTGTTTGGAATTGTAAGTTACAGTCATCTCTTTTATTCAGAGTAGAAATCTTTTCGAACTATCCATGTGGCAGGAATAGTACTTTCGATTTCAAGTCTGCGGTGTAATTAAATCACCACTGTTGTTTTTTGGTGGAGTCTCTTCGTGAGTGTTGTAATACACTGGTCGATGACAGATGAAGTTTACAAGAATTATCTTATATTAGCAAATAGGCCAGCCATTCTGCAAAATAGTCATAGAGTTCGTGCCTTTGAAGCTTGGAAAAGGATTCAATCTTGGTCAGATGTGTGAGTGTAAACAAGCAAGGCGACATCCTGATAGATGGATCCATTTGGTCAAATATGTCCAATGCCTTTAACACGTTGAACACGTTCGAAAGTAAGTGGCCAATGACCAGTCAAATATTTAAATAACATACGGGTAAAATAAGCAGACATTATTATTTTTTATGAATCTTATCTCATACAAGAGAAGTTGATTAGAACTCAAAAGTTTGTGTTTTTCCTGTAACAAAAAATTCCTTTGACAAACTGGTGGCAGATGTCCAACTTGCAATTGACCGCCATTATAAATAAAAAATAGAACCCTTGTATCATCCAGTCTTAATGAGATTTCCCCAAAGAAAACGCCCCAGACTTGTTTGAAACTCTACTACAATCAATTTAAAGAGATGACGACCGCTTGCGCAAAGACGAGAGAAGCCTGCAGTAACAACGAACTGACGGTAGTTTTACTTAACCATTAGCTTACTTCAGGTTAGTTGTTGGGCCATCATTCCTCACCTCTCTCTATGGCATTGTAAATATCTATACTGTTATCATTCTTTTGGGACATTCCCTCTGGTACTCAACTGCAAAGTACTTAATCCTCAATGAAGATCAAGTTCTTCTCTGTTAGCGCTATGGTGGCCTAGGTGTGCCATAGTAGAATTGTACATTATTTCAAGACTTCTTTAATGATTTTATAATTTGATTTAATGTGTTGTATATTTTATTGTCTATTTTTTATTGTTTTTCTTACATATTATTTGCTTCTTAGTTTTTTATAGTATTTTTTATAGTTTTTTATTTTGTTTAATTTCGTCTTAGTTTTGTTTTCTAAAAGAAAACTAAACTGCATCATGGCCTATGAGGGCCATAGCCCACACCACACCACTCAGTGCCATGCTCCAAATTTGCAAACGTATTCAGCCAACTGTGGAAATAGTTACTGTAAAACTGGAAGAATTCAAATTTGCTGAAAAGTCACGGGGTCAGCCCTTTGAAGAAGTAACACTTTACCTGTCTAAAGAAGAATTTGCAAGTGGCTCTTTTCGTGATGCATACCTTGCAGAACCTCTGACGGGTATCAGTTCTGGAAAATATGTACTAAAAAAGTTTAAAGTGGATCAACTGGATGAAATAAAGAAGTTGTTTAAGTGAAGCGAGGAGCACACGAGAAAAGTGGTCCAAATGAATTCTCTTTCTAGGAACTTTTTTTACTATGCAGGCATATGAAGCACCTGTGGAATATGCCCCCCCCCCCCCCCCCTTTGCTACACAAAGGTTTACTTTGATAAGTTGTATGGCGAGTGCATAACTTTTGGAAACTATCTGGAGGGAGAATTCTAGAAATATAACAATAACACAGGAGATGTCTTTGGTTAACCATGAAGGCAGAAGCATTCTCGCACTTCACTTACCAAACGTCAGGGCAGCAGCTCATGGTTGTGGACATTCAAGGTGTAGGCCATCAACTTTTTGATCCAGAGATAGCAGGCTCCACCTTAATCGATGACGACATGTTTAAATTTTTCTGCTGTGGCAATCTTTCCCCACAGGCAATCACAAAGTTTAAGGCTGTGCACGTATGCAACAAATTTTGTAACAAGTTTGAACTTAAAAAAAAATGATGGCCATCAGCAACATTAATGACAAGGGACTTTTTGTCATCCAGATGTTCCATACTGTGGAATATCCTGCTACCTGTATGGTGTTTGGATTTGGAGACATTTTTTGTTGTTAATGGACAGAAAAAACACAAACAACTGTGTATAATGATTTATGTGTTGCAGTTTCTTTATATGTTACAGTTTAGTTCAAAGGTTATTATACCTGCCTGTAGGCCAGTGACAATATCCAGAATTTTGAATGTCCAAGTTTTGGTTGAGAAAACGATATGACTTTACAGCTGCAATTGAAAATGTGGCCTCAGTTGGTTTGGTTTAATTTTATTGCCAGGTGTTGTGTTCTGTACTATATAACTTAACTATACATCAACTATGTATACATTTATGAAAACGTTGGTTGGAATGTGCTATGAGATGTTGTGTTTATGTTTTGCAAACAAGATAATATAAGCAACTGATTAGGGCAGTTTTATTAACTATTACGAAGTTAAAATTAAAATATAAATGTTTCCAGTGTCAGACTGCAACAGTTATATTTTTGTCACTTTATTGTGGTATACTGTTTTTTTTTTTTTCATTTTTGTACCACCTGTATATTTAGCACTAGCCTGCATAGCAAGCCCAATGGGGAGGGGGAGGGAAGAAAATACCCTTTTTCCCCTCCCCTCCCTTTTAGGCCAGCTATGCAGGATTATTTAGCACAGGGTTTCTTTGAACTCTCCAACTGATGTGGGATTACAGCATGCAAGGTAAATTAAAATTACGGATATATTGTCCAATCCATATAGCAGTTTTAAAATGCATTTTTATGTAAGGTTAAATAAATGAGCAGCAGTGTTTTATCAAGTTTAAAACACGAGGCACAGCCGAGTGTTTTAGACTTGATAAAACACGAAATGCGAATTTATTGAATGGCTTCAAAATCTTCTGATGTTGATCTCATTCTTGCTCTAATATTTAGATTACGGGTTATTTTGGCCCAGAAAATTGGACGTAAAGTTTAGCCGTGTCTTTATCAGATATAAAGACACTCATTAAACATTCATTTCTTTTGTATTTTCTTTATCAATTATTATTGAGTTTTTGAAGGATATGAGATCGTATAAAGCGGTAATCAACCTTTGCATCTTCTGGATCTATGTCATTAACATCTGGTACATGTCGCTGACAATCTTGTTGTACAGATGGCTTTAATTAGTTAATCATCATTTTCCTCAAGAACTTCAGAAAACTCAGCAACTTCAAGTAACTGTTCTTCTGTAATATTGTTTTAACAATACCTAAAAATTAGGTTTATCCAAACTTATTTCGCTTAAACTTATTAGCGCTTGCCTTCACACCCCACCTTATGTTATTGACACTGTTAACAAAGTAATAGCAGACTTCGTTTGGAACGGTAAGAAACCGAAAATAAAAAGAGACACGCTTATCGAAGCAAAAGAAAAAGGAGGTTTAGATTTGCCAGAATACGAAATAATCACAAAATCATTGCTATGTGCCTGGGTAAAGAGAATGCAGGACGGTGCTAATGAGGATTGGAAGATAATTCCATCCTGGTATCTGAAAATGTTGGAGGCCCTCTCATTTTCGACTGTAGTTACACTTTAAGTCTTTTAGAACTAAAAAAATATGCCACCTTTCTATATTGACACCTTAAAACTTGGGCAGAAGTTCATGATGTAAAATCCACCCCTCTAGACAAACATGACATTCGGGAAGCCATTATTTGGAATTATAAAAACATTATCATAGCAGGCAAATCTGTATACTGGGAAAACTGGAATGCTGCTGGAATTCTTAGAATCAAAGATCTATTAGAAGAAGGTGCCAAATTTCTCTCATATAACCATTTGCTTAGAAAATTTGGGCTTGCCACGACATTGACTAACCTCTGGAGTTTAATAGCTGCAATACCATTAAGGTGGAAGCGTGAATTACAATCTACAAATGGCGGGAATTGAAAAGAAGGAAAACCAACTTTTCTTTCTGGTCATATACTCACTAGTTAAAGAACTCGGAATATTTTTATTCGAAAGAAATTTAAAGAACATTTAGCTAGTTCTTGGTTGCAAAGATTAGGTGCTCAATCTATAAATTACCATTTAGAATAACACGGGAAACGAGACTAAGTGTAAACATATCAGGTTTTGCGCATGCGCAGGAGGATGAGACAGAATCATACACGTGTGCCTGTACTGGTTAGCTGGAATAAAAAGTTATCTTTGCTACACTTGGAATAACTTTACATGGTGTCAGAACTGGGATCATGAAGTAACCAAACATACCATTTAGCTCGATACACTGGAGAAGGTGGACGTGTACGACCGATTCAAGAAAACAACATGGCTGCCAGCGCCTCATTCATTGACAAGGGTCCAACCATAGACTGGAACATGGATGAAAACCTATACTCACGCTTCAAAATGTGGAAACAATGCAGTAAACTGCTCTTTACGAGCCCAATGGCCAAAATTGACGAAGAAATTCAGTGTAAGCATCTGCTTTACTGGACCGGTGAGCACGGCTTGGAGCTGTTCAACAGCTGGGGCCTCTCGGCAAACAAACAAAAGAAACTGGAAAACTACTGGAAAAAATTCGAAAACTATGTGAAACCTCACTCAAACGAGCTGATTGCCGCCTGGGAGCTACACAATCTCCGACAAGGTACACTATCGTTAGAAGAATTTATTGCAAAGCTTAGAATCCTTGTTAAAGAAGCCAACTATCCATCGGAAGATCATGGTCGATTTTTGAGAGACTTCCTTGTACTCGGCATGAATTCAGACCATGTCAGAAAGGAGTGCTTCAAAGAAGGAAATGCTCTGACATTTAGCAAAGCTAAAGAAATGGCAAAAGCAGACAAATCAGCTTCAGCTAATGAACCCAGTAGTGTCAGCAGTACACCCTGTTAGCTCAACCAGGAGAAACCATTTCCAAAGCGACCAGCTGAACCCAGTAGCCGGTGGGTCAAGGCAAAACCCAAAAGGCAAGAAGTCAGGAAAAACGCAGCTCTGCAGGAATTGTGGTTGGGGATCTTACTCTCGTGAACAGTGCCCAGCAAGAAATGCAACATGTCATTACTGAGTGTAAACGTTGTATCCTACAGAGAGAAGGCTCTGCTAGAAGTCTCCTTGGCACTGAAGCCAGAAGGAAAACAAATGAATGCACTTTGTAAGGTAGACTCGGGTGCTGAAACAAACATTATACCCAAGTCCCTATACAAGCAACTAAGCCCTGAGACACTAAGCTTACAACAACCTACAGTCGAGTTAACTGCGTATGGTGGAGCTGAGATCCCAAATCTTGGATCATGCTAAATATATATGATGGGTCCTAACAATCCCAACCCCAGAGTTATCCAAGCAGAAGTTGTTGACGTTGATGGCCCTGCCATAATTGGTAACATATCTGCACAAGATCTGAACCTCCTAAAGCTCAACTGGCCAGTCACAGCCAGCACAAATGTAACCACCCAGAATGTTGTACAAAGTGAAAAGCCAATGCCCAATGCACATACTGTCAAACTGTTTGACATCAGAGGCAAGCAACAAGCCTTCCCACTGACAAAGGACTATTTGTTGGAAGAATATCAGGAAGTCTTTATAGGAATTGGCTGCCTTCCGATACTCCTGTACCACATCGAAACTAACCCCGACATTCCCCCAGTATAGCATGTTCCAAGGCAGGTTCCAGTACAACTACAGCAAGCCTACATAGAAGAGCTAGACCAGTTAAAAGAATTCGGAATTCTGATTGAGGTCAAAGATGAGTATACCCCATTTGGAAGAGCATATCAAGCACTCCACCACGCCTTCAGAGGCTCCTACTTAAAATGGCCAAATACAACGTGGACATCAGGTACATTCACAGAAAAATCAACGTGATAGCAGACGCCCTTTCCAGGATTAGCCACATGGAGCCCCCTGTAGAAGACAACAAAGTTCCCGTGGTGGAACTGGACACAATCTCTCGAACACTGCCAGCCAGCCCTGCCAAACTAGATGAAGTACGAGAGTGCACTGATAAGACGTTGCACTCAGTCACTTAAAAGATGTTGTGCATCATGGATGGCGAGAATATTCAAATGAATGCCCACAGGACCTGAAAGAGTTCTGGAACTTCAGAGAGGACCTGAGTGTTGAAAATGGCCTCATTCTTAAGGGACACAAACTCGTAATTCCCAGTAAGCTATGCCCACAGATGTTACAAATCATACACCAAGAAGATATGGGAACAGGGAAGTGTCTCCAGAGAGCAAGGGATAGCCTTTTTTGGCCAGGCATATCAAGGGACATCAAAGAGATGACGGAGAACTGCCTGACATGTGCACAATTTTCCAAACAGCAACCAAAAGGAAACATTGCATCCACACAATGTACCCAGTTATCCATGGCAGAGGCTTGGATGCACTCTTTTTGACTATGGAGGTGCTCAATACTTATCAGCGCAGATTATTACAGCAAATACCCCATCATTAGAAAGTTGAGCTCACCAACGTCTGCTGCAATAATCAACCACCTCAAATCACTCTTTGCAGAACACGGCATACCAGAATCCCTGGTATCTGACAATGGCCCTCAATACAGCAGCAAGGAATTTGCAGCGTTCCATGACCAGTGGGGTATCAATCACATTACTAGCTCACCAGTGTATCCAAAGAGCAATGGATTCATAGAAAGGATGGTACAAACCATAAAGAACCTTCTAAGGAAGTCCTAGGCTGCAGGACAAGACCCGCGCTCTTGTCATACTGGGCCATGCCTGTTGATAGCAACTTACCATCACCAGCCAAGTTACTGAACAATAGAGAATATCGCACACAACTACCCAGCAGTGGACGACTCAAACGGTCACAAGCAAAAGAATGCCACCAAGATCAGCTGCAGCACCGCCAAGATGTTCAGAAACAGCAGCATGATGGCAAGTCCACACGTGAACTACAAAAGCTAGCACCAGGCCAACCAGTATCGGTGTTCCAACCAAAAACCAAGACCTGGACTCCGGCAACACTGAAAGAGCAAATGAACCAGCCAAGATCCTACATTGTAGAGACAGACAGTGCTTCTGAACTAAGGTGCAACAGAATACAGTTAAAACCATCAGGCCAAGTAGCACCAAGCCTTGAAGGGCAACTGCTCTCTAGCCAAGACAATCCACCACAGCCCAGTGCAGCTACATTTACATTTCACCAAGTCCCGTCACCAGGATTACCCCAGACACCCCAGAAACCAGCTACAGCTGCTGAGGGAAGTGCCGACCAACCTCTGACAACCAGAAGTGGTCGTGTTGTAAAGAAGCCATTAAGGCTGGACCTTTAAACTTTGTTAATCAGAACAGCTCAGCTTAGCCGTCTGAGAATTTTGTTGCGTTGGATTCAATTTGAACTATACTTGCGTTATTTAAGTTCCAATTTATAGGCCAAGTTTGTTTCTTTCACCTGGCAAAGTTTTTAGGGTGGAGATGTAAACATATCAGGTGTTGCGCATGCGCAGGAGGATGAGACAGAATCATACACATGTCCTTGTACTCGTTAGCTGGAATAAAAAGTTAGTATATTTCAGTTTAAGATAATTCACAATATTTCACCGCTCCTGTATAAAAATGAACATATCAGAATCTCCCCATTGCGAATTTTGTAAAGAATTGAATCACCGCTGCACATGCTAGTTAACTGCTCCCATGTACGAGACTTTTGGAATTCAGTGTTATTGTGATGAATTGTCAAAATTACGACATTTACAATTTTGATGAATTAGGAATAATGTATGGCTATAATCCAGGTAGTTTTGGCTCCTATATCTCTAATTATTACATTCTACTTAATAAAAAACATGTCTTTCTGCAAAAATATGAGCATAAATTACCTAATCTCCTTCTCTTTCTCAAGCTAGTAAAAGAAGAAGTGTCAATTCAAAGATTAATCGCATATGTGAAAGCACAAAAGGAAACTTTTTTGAATTTATGGAGGCCCTTTCTAACAATAATTTAGTTGCAATAGTTACGTAAAACGTGTATTGCATTGTTACCTTTGCAATTTTTATTCATTTATCTATTGTATCTTTTTCCATGTATTGTCATGTGTTTTGTTTTGAAATTTTTGATGCATAATAGTAAAAAGTAAATTTTTTAAAAAATTAATCATTAATCCGCAGTTTGTATGTCTTTCAGATATTCATTACATCCACTCCATCTGTGGGATATTAGAACCTACAATTGACCTGCTTCCAATGTATCAAGGATTCATAGCTGAGTTGGTAGAGCAACGCACCGGCGTTACGGAGGTCATAGGTTCAAATCGCGTTGTAGCTTTGAAATTTTGTCCAGGCTAAAAATGGCAATTGCTTAAATTGCTCACACACTGCGAGGATCATTTCATTCATTTCATCATTAATCCCAGTTCATAAATGTCTTTCATATATTCATTACATTACAATAAAGCATGTTCTAAAAATTAAGCAAAGGGTTATGAAATAAATAAACCAATTTCTGGCTTGCATGTTTATTGGACGATAACGCCCTTAGCTGAAATATTGTCCTGAAAATTTCACAGTTGCTCGCAAATTTTTCTTTTTATAATTTATTTTGAAATCGGCTGCGTTGACCTTTGTGGAGCACAGTGTGACACTGATAATCTTCTGTCACCTAGCGATTACACAAACTTCGCTTTCAATTTCACTTTGACTGCCACATGCTAACTTAAGACAATTCTGTTGATTTTCTTCAGGGCAGAAACAACATACACCTGATTTAAGAAAAAATAGAGGAATGTTCACAATCGATTTTCAAATTATCATCACATACCATCAAAACAAGACCATTAGCACCTAAAGTACAGTGGTCTGTTATCGGTCTTAATGAACCGTAACGTCAAACTGAGAGTAGCGTTACATGTAGGTCTGCCAACCATCTGTCAACGGCTTTTGTTTACAGCCGATCGACCCACCTGCACCAAAATCGTCCTCTTTAAATCCTTAACTCCTTTATTTGCATACACAAAACAGTTGTAAAAAGGAAAAAATGATGCCAAAACAGCCGAGCAGCTCCAGAGCCTCTTGCGGAGTAACCCATCGGAACATAAGTCAACGTCTGTAGAGCAGGAGAGCGTCTTAACTCGTGCCAGTACCAAAAGACATGTATGGAGTTCATCCCAGCTGGCTGAGGTACGGATGCTGTTTAAAGACAATATCACCAGAGAGAAAGTGAGCATCTAAGAAGTATGAGAAGTTACTTCACAGAACGAGTGCTTGAAGGACATTCCTTAACTAGCATTAAAGATAAAGTTAGAAGCTTTATCCAAAACAAGATAGATGGAGAGCAGGCTGCTCAGAGTACAGTGCAACCACTGAGCAAAGTTGAGAGCCAAGAAGACAAACTTGGGCGTTTTGGATCAACACCAGCAAATGCCAGTAATGCTGGAATTGACATCACTTTTATGGATGACCGATCTTTAGCAACAAGGGCAAAGGGGAAGTCTGGCCGGGCATATAATGACAAACAAACAGAATTGATGCATAAGCTCTTTAGGGGCCTTATTAAATCTCAATGCTCCCATGGTAGGAAAACAAATTCTCCAGGCCATCGAAGGTGATGCTATAGCACAAAAGTCCTTAAAAGGGTTCACGCCATTGCAGCTTTGCGATAAAATACGCACCGAGAGACGGCGTATTGCAAGATTATCAACAAAAAAGAAGCAGGAAAAGCGGAGCTGAAATGATTATTACAGTACTGACTGAAAATTTTATTGCCTTGCCTTTGAGGTGTCTAAAGGTACCTAAATGAGCATTGTGGTTTTATACTTTATTATTCTGGCTTAGCCCAGCATTCAATAGGGACGAAAGCACAAAGTATCGGACACAAAGCAAAAATTGCGCATACTGCACGTTATAGCTAAATTGCTTAATTTAAAACTTATTTTTAATCTGTTTTAAAAAAATAGTTCAAAAATACTTTTCAAAAACAGTTTAAAAACAGATTAAAAATAGTGTTGTGTTTGGTAAGGGTGTCCATCCTTACAATGAAGGGGTATTTAGTTTAGCGTAGAAATTAATCAAGTATTGGTTTCGTTTTGTACAACCATCCTTTCTGATTGGTATAAAAAAGTTTGCGCCTTTAAGAAACTCACTCCATTGTAGAAGTAGGATTTACTTCTGCAACATTGTGCACAGCAGTTTTCTGGTTGTTGGTTGAAGCTTCAAGGTTACGCAAGATGCCCAAAAGAAAGTATGGGCTGAAGTACAGAGTACTGCACATGCTTCATAACTGCCTCAACCACAAAACGTAGCTGTGACTTTGTTTTGAACAAAAAAGAAAACAGGATATTGGATTTCTTTCCTGTGGTGTAAGAGAGTGCCTGGGAAGTGTTATCAAGAAACAACATATTCAGGCATGATAAAAAGAGCAAAAGAAAGGTATGAAAGAAGACTCTCTGGTCCAAATGAGACAAGGCGCAAATCTTGGGATCTCTCACTCGAAGCTAAACAGCGGTTAACACCTTCAAAGACATCACCATACAATCGAGATGTGTGCTTTTTCTGCATTGGTGAGGGAGAATATCACCAACCACTAGACACTGTCCGAACATTGTCTGCAGGAAGAGTTAGATTGGACAACTCATCAGACGTCAGTAGCTCAATAAAAGAGCTGCTTAAGTCTCGTACAGAATTATTGGAATGTCTCAAGTCATCTAAGAAACCAACATCCCGCTTCAACGCGCATCTGGTCTCTGCTAAGCATGAAGTTCCAATCACTGTAAGCAAAGACGACTTTGCCTGGTTGCTGGCACACACCCTTATAAGAGAGGAAAGCAGTTGCGACGAATATAATTGTATAGTTGTGATGATGAGAGTCAAAGTGTGGTCCACCAGAAAAAAGGCAAATGTCCCAGTTTGGCTGCTTATCATTATTTAGTAACTGAAGTTTTTCCTGTAACATGCACCGGTATACCTCCCTGATTGCAGCCCCAGCCCATGAATTTAGTGCTTTGCTTATGGTTCTTAAGTATGCCCAAATGACAAGTACACAGGTTGACAGAAAGACAGTCAGATCCCTTAACACAGGACTGTGTTTGCCTGCAAATCGATGGATCACATCATACTTTGCCAGGGCAAGCTGCACATACGCATGGCCATGTTGAGAACCATCGCCGCATATGTGGAAATCAGAGGTATCGATATGTGCTGGATTAAATCGGAGCTCTGTGGTCCCTTGGCGGTACAGCAGTATGGCAAATACTCGACGGCAGCCATATGAAGAGAGGTGAGAGTGTGCCTATCACAACCTTACAGGCTTTGTTCACTTTCTACCAGAAAGCCTTTTTCAAGCAACTCTTCAAAGTTTGGAACAAGTGCTTTGCAGTACATGTAAAGATGGCACAAAAACACAAGTGACGAAAGCACACGTGGACATGGTCAGTGCTATAGGTTATCTCATTATTCTTGAGATGTTAACATTTGAAGCTGCAAACACCAGTAGCCCAATCGTCATGTGCAGTACTACATGCAGATGGTGATGGAGCTGCTGGCATTCATTAGAGGTCTCCAGAACGGAGACTGGTCAATACGTATGATAACTCAAGAGATGTTCACCAAGTACTTCCTCGCCCATGCCAAGATGCCATCCTTGAAAGAATCAGGTCCAGAAATCTATGAAAAGTTCATCCAAAGAAACTGGGTAGTGAACAAGAATGCTCAAGTACCATTCTGTCGACAATGCACTCCAACATAAGAACTCTATAAATGTCTCTGGAGGGTTGTTTGGCATCATCCTAAATGAAGCTGCTGTGACTTAATTCTTCCTTAATTCTTCGATCTTACAAAGCTCAAATATAACCAAGACACTTATTTCAAAGTATCAGCAAGGTTTCGAACGTAAAAAGTGAACTATATAAAGCATATCATTGCGTTTCCGATTATGGAATTCGAGTTATTTGTTTATATGACGCCGTGCATAAATTACACGGCATTACACTCAATTATCTTCACATCTGTTGTCCTAAAACCCCTTTTCCTCCAAAAATATCGATCTTACAAAGCTCAAATATAACCAAGACATTTATTTCGAAGTATCAACAAGGTTTCGAACGTAAGAATTCGACTAAATACAGCGTTTCGTCGCGTATCAGACCACGCGTGTGGTTTCACTCAGTTTCACTTAGCGTAATGTTTACTCAATTCTTACCCCGATTCATTGCTAAAATTCGCATCTGACGATCCCAATCACTTTCTTCAACACTTGAAATGCCATCGTTGGTGTAATCTTCTTGTTCCAGGAGCTAGAGAACTCTCTCTGGGCTAGTAGCGATCGATCGCGGCCGATCACGGCCACCGCGTGTTGAAATTGAAAAATCACTGCGTGAGCGTATTCGTCGTGTATGCCACATTCAAGTGTTTCAGCTGAAATTTGCGGAGGGACTGGGTAATTATCTTGTCAAGCTTTTTGCCAATTTTCGTGGTGATCGGATGTAACGCAAATTTTTGCGAATTTTTTTGGTCATCAGTCTTCAGCGACTGATATTTAAAGGGGCGGCCGGGAAGGAGTTTTAAACTTCGGAGACGGCAAGGATTTGCGATGTCCGGCCATGTTCGTAACATGTCTCCGACCCAGTTACTTGGTGTTCTCTTTTTTTAAAAAAAGCTTTTTGAACAAATAATAATGTCCCGAGTATTTCCTTGAAGCTATTAACCAACTGAGTAAAAAACCTAGCGCTTTAGACGTGCTTTCGTAGTTGAGAAAGCTGCAGCCTTTGTAAATCCCGCCACATTGTCCAGTTACAGTACTGAGTTAATGAAAGTTAATTGGTAGATAATTAACCGAACTCCTAGCTTCATTTTTGGTCAGAAATTCCGTTAATTTATCCTTTGGTTTAGGTCAGTTTAACCTCAAATTGATTTGTTAACGAAGTCGTTTCATAAAAACGCATATCCCATACGTTAGTTCACAGACCATCAATTTTCTCTTACATCGTCGAGGAGGCAAAGAACAAACAAAACGCGCGGGAGATTAAAAGAAGGGGCGAAATTGCACGTTCACGCTAGCTTGCTGCCCTTGTTCTAATTGTTACTTAGAAAGAAGAAAAAAGCTATGGAAAGAATACTTCCCGGCCTAACCAATCGATGAAACCGATAATCGATGATAACCGATATCAATCGATAACAATCGATGCTAATTAATCGATTGATATTGGAAATCGATGACAGAAAATTTTGTGACTTTTAATTTCATCGATTTTCATCGACTGTCATCGATTTTCATCGATTTTCATCAATCGTTTCTTATTTGGTTTGATTCAATATTGGTGTTATTACATCAACTCAGTGGCTCTTAAAAGCGATCAATACCTCATTTATTCATTTCCGTGATATACTATTATGTCTGTTATGCAGCAAAAACAACGTTACACATTGATCTCTGCGTTTAAAGGCCAGAGAGGAGAAACCAGCTCAGCTTGTAGGTGACCTAATTGTCCACGCTTTAAACGCGTTTCCACGCTCTCCCCGTTTTTTCTTAGCCACAAACTCCTCACCGACTTCAATGGTGAAGTCGCAGGCATGGTAGCCTTTGACCAAGCACTTAACAACAAGTGTTACGTCTTTTGGTTTATCCGCTTCTCCAGACATTGTGCTAGTTCACGCGCGATCAGTCGTTTTAGGATTGCGAAAATCTATTTCCGGATATCCTGGAGACTTGTCATGGGGATGCCCATGTACGCCGTGTGATATCGATAACAATCGATGACAATCGATGCCAATTAAGGAAATTTTATTTGTGACTATCGATTGGTCATCGATTGGCCGATGCCAATCGATATCAATTAACTAACCATCATCGATTGATATCGATTGATTGATTGATTTCCGATCATCGATTTTCATCGATTGGTTAGGCCGGAAATACTTTCGATCAGAGTACGTTTGTGAATGTTTTAAAAGAACGCTTATGGTTAAGATAGCCATACTTTGTGCTTATAAAGCCAACATAAAATTCACAGCACCAAAAACTTTTGGATTTTGGGATTTCGTCGGATAGTGCCCCCAAATCTAAAAATTACATTGGAAATGAACCATTTATCTCTGTATTGGGCTACGTATGTTTAATTACAATGATTATGTAGTATTCGATAAGTGAGGGTCTTCTTTGGTTGTCACTGTAAAATAGCCGCGAGGCGGTTACAGTAGTAGCGCATCGCCTTTTTACATGTAAATCACATTTGCGGTGGTTCAAAAGGGTTTAGCTATCCTGTTGATGGCGTATTTTTGTTTTGTTCAGATTACCCAAGGACTTATCTAGTCTATCCTTTCATCAGGAACTGGTTTATTTGTAATCTTTTGTCTCTTTATAATCTTTCGTGCAGCAGTATGTCGTCGTCAAAGCCAGCAAGCCATGCCGTTGTTGCTTGGGAAAGGAAAGGAGAGGAGGTTTTACCAAATGAATTGGTAGAGGTTGTTTATTTAAAAAGCTGATAGTAAATGGGCCACCACAAGTCGGGACCAAAGTCTCCATGTAATATAAAAATGAGCTTTGGATGGGGAAGATTCTATCTGTTCACGGTAAGTTTGACAAGCTAATTGTGCGAATAAAACCGTAACAGAAGTGAAAAACTCGATATCTCCCACATGATTTTTATTTACTTGTTCGTTTTCTTGTGCAGCACTGAATTTTAGGAAACTGACAGCGTCCTGCATATATAATTATATGCATCAAATATGAAACATGCGTAATTGTACAATTAAGTGTTCATAGCGAGTCTCTTAGGTAAAAGGCTCTTCTTCTTTACTGGTACTCCTACCTCACTGACTGATTAAACGTACAACACATTGCATAGGAAATAAAGGATAGAAGAATATCAACTGAGCTCTAAGTATATAAATATATAAAAAAGATGCACAACTTTCAATTTAATCCCTATGCTGTCCACTGCACCGACTCATTTGTCTAAAAATTATCTCATAAAAGGCAGTAAAGGTGAAGCAGATAAAAAGTGCAAGATGACGTTAACCCCCACTGAAACCCCTGATCAATCAGTCAATGTACATGTAGAAGAGCAAAATACTGGTGGTGCCAAGAGGAAGAGGAAGCCCAACAAGAAACTGTTTGGAGACTTTGTCTCAACTGCAAACGAGACAGAACGTTCACTTAGTGATGCTGGTAAGAAGGTAAGAAGGTAAACGAAAGGACGAACCAGACAAACTTCTCGACCACCTAAATAACTACCATCCCAACATTAACTTCACTGTTGAAGAAAATCCGGATCACTTTCTGGACACTGCGTTTACCTACGGCAACGACGGTTTTGACTGTAAAGTCTACAAAAAACCAGGAAAATTACCTACACACTGGACATCAGAAGTACCAATCAAATGGAAGAGAAACTGTATTACAGGAGCCCTACACAGAGCCAAAAACATCTCCACAAATCTTGACCGCGATATAAAAGAAATAAAGACCACTTTCTTAAATGCTGGTTACCCAAAGAAATTTGTATCCTGCACCATCAACAATTTCGCATCGAGCAAGTCATCTGAAGATGAACCCTTGATTCCCGATTTTCTTTTAGAAGAACGGAAAAAGATTTGCATCAAACTTCCCTATTGCAAGAAGAATGAAATCACGAGCAAAAAGTTTATTTCAAAACTGAACTCTTTCACCAATTTCAAGTATATTTTCATAATTCTGTGGCAAACTCGACAAATCAAAAGCCTTTTTAGTCTCAAGGACAAAAACCTTCACAAGTCCCATGTCATCTACGAAGGAGAATGTTCATGCAGAGAAAACTATGTAGGTGAAACAATGCGAAATCTTGAAGTGCGAATAACTGAACATTCTAACATCTGCCACACCTCGGAACCAGCACGCCACCTTTCGGAAAACCCAAGCCACTCATTCCAGTGGAGAGTCCGTTGTTCTGCAAGATCGTACTTTAAGAGAAAGATCATCGAGGGACTAATTACCCAACAAAGGAGCCCAACTTTGAACAAACAAGTCAATTGCTATGTTGCGCAGTTGTTCCCTTCGGGAATAACTTGAGTATAAAAACGATGTAAATCACGGACGGCTTTTAACCTTGATGATGACAACAAGTCGAAAACGTTCGGTTTCTTTTTAAATTTTATAACTTTTTAGCCTTGTAAATAATAATTTTAAATTAAATTAAATTTATACTTTATTAATTATGATATAGCTACCGGTATTCATTGTGTATTGTGATAACTGAGGTGGCCCAAATAATTTTACAAATATTTTGCGTTTAAGCAATTTTCCATTTTGATCAACTGTCTGCTAAGATTTTGTAGTTTATCATGCACATACATTAGAATAACCCTTTACTCGAGTGCCTACTGGAACTTTCTGTAAGAAATAACAATTTACAGTACATGATGGACATTGATTTTGGATCACTGATAAATAATTTTCTTAAATGGACAGATGTAGAAAATGTGCCTGCTGAATCACAATGTGAGAAAGAAAATAAAAACGAAAAGGCAACTAGGAAATCACAGAAAAAAGGTTTGTGTTGGCGAATTTATGACCTTTTGCATCATTAAGTACAGCTAAATCCCAGTATTAAACACAAACCTACAAGGAATGAAATGTTATCAGAGGTTTCGTAAATCAAGGAAAAGTAATTGAGATAATGACCTGAAGAGAAATAAAAAAGGTTTGAATTAGTGGGAAGTAGTTAGTGCGTATTTTATTTATAACACACATTGCAGCAGTGAGGTAATGTTATGACAGGCAAGAAAATCAGGTCAATTGTCTCCAAGAGGTGGTGGCTTAGTGATTTGATCTGCTTTAAATTAAAATTTTCGATTAATGTAGAGGAATTGAATAAATATATTTAAAACTTTCTATTCTCTCCAGCTTACAGAGCTTGTTACTGGTTCAGACATTTGGATATGCCCCAATATGTTAGGAGCAGCCATTAAAGATGATGAAAACAAATCACGCACAGTGTTGGCTAGGTCGCTACTATGTGCCTTTTACAGCCGAGAAGAGCTGCTGTCCAAGGGCTTCACAGAACTTGACAAGGACATAATAGAGGCTTGTGTTGGTTAGTACACCATGACAATCACTTTTGTGCTCCTACCCAGCCAATCGTATAAATATGTTATAGTTCAATTTGTTGTTGGTTTAAATTCTTTTTTTCTTTTCTTTAGGTATAAAAAACATTAATGTCAGGCCCGTAGCCAGGGGGGTGCGACGGGTGCGTCCGCACCCCCCCACGAGCCTTGGAAGTCCGCTCCTTGTGAAAAAAAGTACAAAAATAAATAAGTAAATTAATTAATTAATTAATTAATTAATTAATTAATAAAGGGAAATGGTATTTCTGTTGTTCGTCTATTTACATTCAATGGGTCCACCATTTGTAGATTCGTGTGGCATATGTTTCACCAAATTGTGTGATTCTAGGTTAATTATAACGATACATTCTAACTAATGCCGTTCATAGTCGAACCGTTCGAAGTTGCCATTAATATTCCCAGGCGCTACCAAAAATAGAGGAGACTGGGTACTTGGTTGGCTCGGAACACGGCACTCGGTATTGAAATGTAGTTCTCTGACAAATCCGTAATAAAATGGGCCGAAGAGAACAAAACGAGGAAAAGAGAAAGGCGGCAGCCAGATCATGCCAAACAATAGACAATTGCAATTGCTCTAAGAAGACTACACACGTTCAACAGAGCCAGTATGACACAAGAAAGGCTTTCTTCACTGGCCCTGATGCACATTCATTATGACACAGACATCGACCTGGAGGAGGTAGTGGATATGTTTGCCAAGAAGCACCCAAGAAAGTTGGAGCTTACCACAGTGTTGAGAGATCAACAAACCGACTCTGGGTGATTTAAATAAAGAAATAAAGATACCTATCTTGGGGGCAAAGGTCCCCAAGACGTCAAATGTGGTTCAGCCGGGTTCAGTTCCCACAGCTGCTGACCCCCCTACATCACAACAAGGTGTTACATTACCAGTACAAGGAACTTCTCAGTCAGGAAACAGTGTTAACCCAGATCAATCAGCTAGTAATGTGGTCACTACATCTTTACAAACACCAAATGTAGCATTGTCAGGAAGTAGTGCCCAAGCCAACAATTTTCATTTTGGTACTGGATCTATTACCCCTGCAGGTTACAGTGTGGCACCAACTCCTCAGTACCCATTACCAGTGTCGTCCACTCAACAGCCCACAGTGACACATGTATACACTGGACATTTGTCAAGTGTTTTACCACAACAAACAGTCAGTTATGCAATGCCAACTCAGAGCTATGGTAGCCAAGCAAATGATTTGATGGGGTTTGATCCCATTAGTTCCGCTAGTTTCAGTATTCCCCCGGCCCAGCAGTATTGGTTGCCACAGTCATTTGTTCACCAGTCAGCAGGAGGACATGGTTATCCTGGACAGTTAATGAATGTGTCTCCATATCAGCTTAGTAGTCATGGTATGCCAGCTCAAAGCAGTGGAAACAGCTCTGCAGACACACCAGGTGTTCACCTCAAGAAAATGTCACTTCCCACCTTTTCTGGCCAGAGAAAAGGTTGGCCAGAGTTTAAAGCGGTCTAGAAGCAGTTGGCAGAAGGTGCGATCAAAAACAAAACAGCCTTAGCTCACGAACTCAAGTGGCCAGAAAGAATTCAGCCTTTCAAATCCTTTACGAAGTTCTTGGAAAGGGAAAGAGAAGCAGTAGCTCGGTTAGCTGAATACCAACCAAGGCGGAGAAGAACACTTGAAGTACCGAAGAATGTTGATCATGGTAAAGGGCTGACACATCATGGAACAGGAACTGGTCAGGGCCAAAAACAGTTTTACCAGTGCGCTTTCCATAAGAGAGATACGGTTAAGCACAAAACAAGTGATTGTAAAGAATTTCAGAAGCTCCCCATCAGTGGAGAGGGTGGCAAGTGTGAACTCCTCAAGCAAGTGAATGCCTGCTTTGTCTGCTTTGGAAATCACCCACAGCAGAAGTGTCCCAGCAAAAAACCATGTTCATTGTGTGGAAGTGAGAAGCACCACTTTCTCCTGTGCAAGTCAGGGAAAAGGAAAGAAGCTTCAAACACTACCGGTCAAGATCAGACTGTGTCAGCACCTCGAAAGGAAGAAGATCGACAAACTGACCATTGTGCTCACGCTGAAACAGCAAGCCATGCTACAAGAGGAGCTGGCCTTGCTCTCTATCCCATCCAGCAGGCAAAGGTGTGTGAGAGTGGGAAGAATGTTACGATATTCTGTGATGGTGGCTTAAACACAACCTACATAACCCACCAAGCAGCAGATAGAATCAAGGCCAAAAAACTGAACAGATTCACGCTTGACGTAACCACGATGGGAAATGTTGAGAAGACTTACAACACCCGACAGTATCAGATCACTTTGAGAACGGACACTGGCAAGAAAGTCAGTATCACTGCATTTGGCATGGATAGAATTACTGGTCCTGTCAGCAAGCTGGACACTAAAGTCTTAGCCAATTTGTTTCCTAGCTATGATGTTGACTCTCTACAGAGGAAGACTGACAAAGTAGACATTCTCCTGGGCTGTGACTACTTTGGGTTGTTCCCCAAGTGTGAGGAGGCAAAGTGTGGAGATAATTTAAGCATCATGAAAGGAGACTTTGGAGTCTGTCTTCAAGGTACCCATCCTGATCTAAGAGAAGGAACTGAGCACGATTCAAATCTTGTGAAAATGATTCACAACTCGGTGATCAAGCATGAAGCTTACCATGTATGCCATGTCACTCACCCTGAGTTTCAGCCAAATTGTTCCAACCCTGGAGAGCTGGTCGACGTCAGCAAAAAGTGCGCTAGTCTCAGACAGACGAATGTTGCAGAATCCCTCACGGGTACAAACCAGGGACGCCTTATAGAAAACTTCATTTGTGGTGAAGAAATTGGAACTGAAATAACCCCACGCTGTGGTAGTTGTCGTTGTGGCAAGTGTCCAACTATTGGCCACACCTATTCGTTCAAAGAGGAACAGGAGTTAAAATTGATTCAAGGGAACCTTGAGTATGACAGTGTTAAGCAATGTTGAGTAACTAGCTATCCTTGGCTTGTGGATCCAGGAACTTTACCCAATAACTACAGAAGCGCCTTGGCTACTCTCAAGAGTACCGAGCGAACACTCAGCAAGGACGAGCGGTGGGCTGAAACTTACCAGAAGCAGATGGAGGACATGGTCGAACGAGGTGTTGCACGGAAGCTGTCTCAGAAAGAATTGCAAGAATGGAGTGGTCCTAAGTTTTACATCTCCCACCTGGCAGTGGTCAACACACGGTCACACTCCACACCTGTGCGAATCGTATTTAATTCCAGTCAAGTGTGCCAAGGAATGTCTCTTAATTCCTGTTTAGCCAAGGGACCGGACTGTTACATGAACAATCTAATTGGCATATTGCTGCGCTGGAGGGAGGAGCAGGTTGCTCTTGTGGGAGACATTCGAAAAATGTTCCACTCTATCCACTTGAAGCCCTTGGAGCAACATTGTCATGCGAGAGCATGCGCGGACTGGTTGTGGTCGGACGTGTCTTCTGAGCAGAGCAAGGTCCCATCACCATTTAACATAGAAATCCGTGGAATTTCGCATTTCATGTTCCTTCTGCCCTCTACACTCTGATCTTCATCCAATGACGAGTAAATCTGGCTCCAAAAAATTAAAGAGAGGCGACAGAGGTTCCAAAGAAGAAGAGTTTAGTTCGCCGAAGAGACCCAGCATGGCGTCAAGTGACGAGAACCTCGCTAGTGCAACTCCTGCGCCCGCTGAAGAGTTTGATGACGACAGCTTGCCTCTGGAACCATCATTAGCGGAGATCAAAGGAATTTTGAATAGTATTCAAGAGACAGTCAACAACATTTTGAGGGAAAATCAGAAGTTGAAAGAGGAACTCAAGGAACTCAAAGCGTCTTCTTTATCTCACGATAGGGAACTTGATAAACTGAAGGAGGCTCTAGCAACGGCTACAAAATGCAACGATAATCTCAAGGTTGAACTGGAAAATACAAAGAAACTAGTGCACGAGCAGACAGAACAAGTAGGCAACCTTCAATATATGCATGACAATCTGGAACAATATTCCAGGAAAAATTCCCTTGAACTGCATGGCATCCCCGAGGGCGCTTACGAGTCCCCCGAAGAAGCGGTTCTAAAAGTTGCCGAAGCGCTGGATGTTCAGATCACTCCACAAGACATTGAAATCACTCACAAGTTGAAAAGGCGCGGGAACAAACCTGTCATAGTGAAGTTTGCGAACCATAAAAAGAAAACGCAGTTGTACAAGGCGCGAATCAAGCTAAAGGACATAAAAGTTTATGATACTTTCCCGAATTACACCGCTGCAACCCAAGAAACCAATGATAGGATCTATATTAATGAAAATTTGACCCAGTACAGACGTGATTTGGTATCAAAAGCAAGCAAAATGAAGAGAGATAACATGATTTTCAGCTTTTGGATGCTCGATGGGAATGTGTACATGAAAACCTCCCCCGAGGGACATCCAGTTAGAATCTACGACACAAGCAACCTGGAAGACTTGTAATGCTTATTTAAATACCCCTTCCAAGGAAAGTAAGCTTTAATTTTGTTCATTTAGTTTAGTGGGAATGGGACCATATTCAATCAAACAAAGTACATCCGAGCGAACGCAATGCTCCCGAGACAGGGTTTTTTAGCAAAAATTACTTTCTGTTTATTTTGTTTATTTGCCTGTCGAGCGCTAGAGCTGGAGTCTGTATCCTTTTTAATAACAATTTCGCGTTCGACATACAGAAGTATTACTCTGATCCCGATGGTAGATACATAATAGTTGACATTAAAATGGAGGACAAAATCATAACCCTTCTGAACTTGTACGCACCTAATAATGATGAACCTAGCTTTTTCCAAAATATATTTAATAATAAACTATCTACATTTGAATGTTATTACTTAGTGATAGGAGGTGATTTTAAACTAGTGCAAAATTTAGAAAAAGACAAGAAAGGTGGAAACCAAACTACTCATTTCAAATCTCTAAAAGAAATTGAAAACCTCAAAGAAAGTATGGACTTGACAGATATCTGGCGAGACCTTCATCCAGACTCGCAACGTTTTACATGGAGAAGAAGAAATCCAGAAATTCATTGCCGACTAGATTTTTTTTAATCAGTTCAAGTTTAGCTACCAATGCACTAGAAGCTGATATCTTGCCGGGCTTCAGAACCGATCACTCTTTAATTACTCTCTGCATCGGCACCAAAACAAACCCCAGGGGGCCAGGTTTCTGGAAACTGAATACTCACTTTCTAAGGGATCTTGAATATATTAACCTTATTAAAAATACCATAAATGAAGTGTCAAACGACTACAAAGATGGTGAAACAGTAGATCCTGTTCTCTTATGGGAAGTGTTGAAAATGCAGATTAGAGCAAGCTCAATCAAATATGCAAATAAGAATATAAGGCGAAACAGAGACAAAGCGAAATGACCTTGGAAAAAGATATCTCTTTATTAGAGCAGAAACTTGAAGGAAATGATCTATAGGATGCTGGGAAGAATGAAACTCGTAAAGAGCTGCTGGTTAAAAAACAGAACCTTGAGCAATTGATTAAGTACAAAACCCAAGGGTCTACTATCAGGTGTAAAACACGTTGGTATAACGAAGGCGAAAAGAACACCAAATATTTCATCGCGTTAGAGAAAAGGCACTTCAATAGTAAGATGATAAGAAATTAAAAAATCGACGAAAACAAGACGCTCTGTACGGACGACGAAATCTTAAATGAAGTGAAACGCTTTTATCAGGTATTGTATACATCAACCAATAATTCCACGCAGGGATTTGTTAGCGAAAACATCTTTTTCCAAGAAAATAATGATTGCAAAATAAGTGATAATGAAAGATTACAGTGTGAAGGTCTATTAACAGCCGCAGAATGCTTGGAAAGACTAAAAACAATGGAATCAAACAAGACGCCTGGTACAGACGAAATTCCAGCTGATTTCTATAAAGTGTTTTGGAATGACATCAAAGTTTTCCTCCTCGCTTCTATAAACAGTTCTTACGCGAAAGGCCTCCTTTCTATATCACAAAGAAGAGGATTAATAACCTTAATCCCAAAGAAAGATAAATCTCTATGTTATATAAAAAACTGGAGATCAATTTCGCTCTTAAATTGTGATTACAAAATTGCTGCAAAATCAATTGCAAATCAGATTAAAAATGTTCTGCCTTCTATAATAAGAAGCGACCAAACTGGCTTTTAAAAAAACCGATTTATTGGTGAAAATATTCGCCTCATTAATAGTATCATCAGGTACACGGACATAGAACAAATTCCAGGACTACTCCCCTTCATTGATTTTGAGAAAGCTTTCGACACTCTTGAATGGTCTTTTATAGAGCAAACGTTAAATTACTATAACTTTGGAAATTCCCTTATCTCTTGGATAAAACTGTTTTACACAGATATTAGTAGCAGCATACAAAATAATGGTTGGACATCTGACTTTTTTAACTTAAGTAGAGGTGTGCATCAAGGTTGCCCCTTATCTCCTTACCTATTTATTTTATGTGCTGAAATTTTTTGGGGGCCTCAATAAGACAGGATAAGCAAATTTGTGGTATCAATATTTCAGGGAATGAATGTAAAGTCAGCCAGTATGCCGATGACACCACACTAATCCTAGATGGTACAAAGTCTTCTATAGAAAGATCATTTTTTCTGCTAGACAGCTTTGGCAAGTTATCTGGCTTAAATGTTAATTACGAGAAAACAGAGGCTCTCTGGATTGGATCTTTTTCCAACAGAATGGATAAGATAAATATAAAACAAAATATAAAATGGACCTTTCGGAGAGTTAAAGCTCTTGGGGTATGGTTCTCAACCTGCAGAGAGGAAGCTTCCACGCTAAATTATCAAGAGAAAACAGAAAAAATCTCAAAAATCCTTAACTGCTGGCAGCTAAGAAGACTAACCTTGTTAGGAAAAACAACTGTTATCAAAAGTTAAGCCGCCTCCCAACTTGTTTACATCATGTTGCCTCTGCCTTCCTCAAAATCTTACTTGAAAGATATAAATCAGCTTCTGTATAATTTTCTTTGGGATAAGAAAGGAGATAAAATTAAAAGAAGTGAAATGCTAAATGATTACGAAAATGGTGGACTAAAGATGTTGGACATCCAAACTTTTAATCGCGCTTTAAAAGCCAAGCGGGTACAGAAATACCTTGACGATAACAACCGCGGGAAATGGAAGCTGTTTTTCGATTACTTTCTAGCAAAGCATAACGGTAAACTGCTCATGACTGGTAACATAAAGCCAACTGACGTAGCTAGTCTAAATATTCAAGATCCCTTCACAAACGAAATAGTTGAGATTTGGTCACAAATAAATTACGACAAAAGTCCAAGATACTTTGCAAAGATTCTAATTTGGTACAACTCCCTTATAAGAGTTGCAAACAAACCTGTTTTCTACCAAAACTGGTCTAGTGCAGGAATTAATCAAGTCAAAGACATACTAGATCAAGAATCCAACTTTCTTAAATTTAACGACTTTAAAACTATATATAAAGTCAAGACCTCTTTTCTTATTTATTATGGGGTTGTTTCTTCGATATAAGGTTTGAAAAAGCATCTTCCTACGACAACAAATTCTAACAATGAACCTACTCGTGGTCAAAAGCTGTTATCATCCTCAAACCTTTGTAGTGATGCTTACAAATCCCTTATAAAAGAAATCTCTTCAACACCTACTAAAAGTCAAGAAAAATGGATATCCGACTGTAATATTGACGAAAAATCAATTAACTGGAATCATTCATATATTTTACCATTTCGTTGTACAAGAGAAACAAGATTGCGAACTTTCCAATTCAAGCTCCTTCATAGACGAATTGCAACTAATAGGTATCTAAATAGAATAGGGATCTCTTTAACAGATACCTGTACCTTTTGCGAACAAAATTCAGAGACTCTAATACATCTTTTCTGGGATTGTACACATACTCACACTTTTTGGCAGAACTTCAAATCTTGGCTGTTCCAATGTCAGGTAAAACCAAACACTTTTGTTTTGTCACTGCCTATGTGCTTGGGATTGGTTGATAATATGGAAGATGTGCTCTTACATCATGCTCTTTTAACTGCTAGATTTCACATATATTTGTCTAAAATAAAGAAAAACCTACCGAACATAGAAATATTCTCCAAGATTTTTCTAAAATGTGAAGAAATTGAAAGACTTTATGCGTTCAAGACAGACACTGTCCAGAAATTCAATTCGAAATGGAGACTTTTTAAGTGAACATGTGACACCATCCAATTGTTTCTTTGGAAAACACTTAGGCAATTCTACACCAGGAACTTACTCTCTTGACCGGGAACGCGAACTCAACCTTTTATATATACCTTGACCTCAACCTTTTATATATACCTATTTACTCATCTTCCTTTTTGTTTACCTATTTACTTATTCTTATTATTATTCTCTCTCCCTTTTTTCTGTTTTTTTCTTTCTTTCAATTTGCAAATTTCACTTCCCTAGTCTTTCTTCCTTTTCACTCAATAATGTGTAATTGAATGTTTTTTTTCCTTAAAAAAAAAGTAAAAAATACAGCGTAACGTATGTATGTATGTATGTATGTATGTATGTATGTATGTATGTATGTATGTATGTATGTATGTATGTATGTATGTATGTATGTATGTAGGTATTTCAATGTTTTCTTTGTAAATAATAAGCAATGTATTGTAAACAAGTATCTGTATTGTAAGTATCTTTTTTTAAGTAAGTAGCATGTACTCTAAATAAAGTCACCTGCACCTCCAACATCTATTGCCTGTAAACCAAGTTCATATAATCAAGTGCATCAAAATCATAGGAGAAACCAACTGCATTAGTGAGCTGTCACTTTGCATAACAGGCTTAATTATTGTTTCATGAGAATCAGCGTTGTTTTGAGTAGGTCCTGGATTCTTCTCGACATCTGTACTTAGTTTGAAATTCAAATAATTAGTCATATGAATTTCACTGTCACAAGAAAACAGTGATAAATATTGACGTGCTTTACAGTTTAGTTTCATTATCACGTGATAAAGCCGACTACTGAAAGACAACAAATAAGTTTTCTTGGGTACAGTCACTTTAATTAATATATTTGGATTGTGCTTATGATTACATTTATAACGTGTATTATAAAGCTTTCTAACCTTTTTGACATAGCGATGCAGCTTTGAGGACTTCGGTATAAGAATCGACGAATTCCTTTTGAAGACAAACGTTTTTAACATCCTACTCTTGCTCCAAGTGGGTTCACTTCTTCTGTTCCCTGTTCCAGCTCGAGCAGCTTACTTTGAATCGTTGTTTACGACCACCCGACTCTGTTGGCCGACAATGGCTTATCATCTTCAGTGATGGTAGTGACCTCGCCTATGGTTTTGCTGCCTACATCAGATGGCGCCTAAACAGTGGTGACTATTGGTGTCGACCGATCATGGCAAAGTGTATAATCGCCCCAGTGAATAAGTTGTCTACTCCTCAGATGGAGCTAAATGCTGCTGTGTTGTCCAAGCGAGGTAGAAAGGTCATAGAAAAGGAGATGAGGCTTGAATTTGAAGAGGTGTGGCAAATTGTGGACTCTGAAACCGTTTTGAGTATGATCAACAAGACCAATACTCGCTTCAAGGTGTATGAAGGAGTTAGAATTGGAGAAATTCAAGCTGCAACGAATGGTGATATGTCCTGTTGGGCCTGGATGTCAGGTTATCACAACCCCGCAGATTGGTTGACCCATGGACGTACCCCTGAGGAGCTCAATCAAGACTCTCACTGGTGGAATGGCCCACCCATCCTATACAAGCCTCTTGAGGAGTGGGGGCTCAAGTCTGGCCTGCAGAAGGAAAATCCACTCCCTGGAGAGAAGATGTGTAGTACGGCGGTAGCCAGGGTAGATCCTCCTTTGATTGTGTATGAGCGATTTGAAAACATCAATCGAGTCATTTGGGTCGTGGCAAGGTTAAAAAACATTGCAAGGAACAAGTCTTTCAGTGCAGGAAATGCCATGCAAGTAACCGCACAGCACTTGAAAGACAAAGAGGACTTTGTTGTGAAGAACATTCAGAAATAATGGAATGTGAGCTAAAGAAGAGCAGCAGCAAGAAAGGTCATGGAGGTTGCTATGCTAAACTAAAGCCTGTACAAGATGCAAGTGGAATATGGGTCGTTGGAGAACGACTAACTAGGTACAATGCGATGACACCAGACTCATCCCTTCAGAGATTGTTACCCTCTAAGCATCCAGCTACACGTCTTTTCATGCCCTACTTCAGTAAGTGGGGGCTCAAGTCTGGCCTGCAGAAGGAAAATCCACTCCCTGGAGAGAAGATGTGTAGTACGGCGGTAGCCAGGGTAGATCCTCCTTTGATTGTGTATGAGCGATTTGAAAACATCAATCGAGTCATTTGGGTCATGGCAACGTTAAAAAACATTGCAAGGAACAAGTCTTTCAGTGCAGGAAATGCCATGCAAGTAACCAAAGACAAAGACAAAGACAAAGAGGACTTTGTTGTGAAGAACATTCAGGAAACAATGGAATGTGAGCTAAAGAAGAGCAGCAGCAAGAAAGGTCATGGAGGTCGCTATGCTAAACTAAAGCCTGTACAAGATGCAAGTGGAATATGGGTCGTTGGAGAACAACTAACTAGGTACAATGCGATGACACCAGACTCATCCCTTCAGAGATTGTTACCCTCTAAGCATCCAGCTACACGTCTTTTCATGCCCTGCTTCAGTAAGTTCAATTGCCGGAGAAAACTAGCCAGGCTGCCGTGATGGCAAGAAGGATCTTTTTCAAGAACCATCAGGACTTTGCATATTTATGAATCTTTTGTTCTTGTATGATTCCGGAAATTCTAGTATAAGAGTTATCGACACAGCAAGGTTGGTATCGAAAAGGAGAACTGGAGCCCGGTACAAGCGAATCTGTTGAGGAGGAAGATGGCATCCCTATCGCAGGAAAATACACTGTCACATCTACACTTTCGCTGATTTCAACTTCCCGAACGCCATCAGTTAGACTGTTTTCCATTTGCTGTGGCCGTAGAATTTTACAAGATTATCCTGACCTTTTTGTTGGTGACATAAAACAAGGAAAGGTATTCAAGATTACAGACGTGAAACTCGCAAATCAGTGCAGTGGAAGACTTCAGGAGCTCTACCCCGCAAGCTCAACCAGTGTCAGGATTCTTCCAGTAGCAGTAGTGTTTCACCAAGATCGATTGTTTGTTGCTAACGGAATGACGAGTGAACCAGGAATTTATGTCCTACACGCTAACAGAGGGACTTTGTTCTCTACTATTACTTCCCCCTTGCTTCCATCTCCGTCTGGTATGTGCATTGTGGACAACTGCCTTATGGTAACATGTGAGAACCATACCATTGTTAAAGTTTCTCACATGGACACCAAAGTAACTGTAGAAAACTTTACTGGAAAGGCAAATGAACCAGGCGCTGAAGATGGTGTTGTCTCATCGGCAAGATTTCACTCGCCCCACAGCATCGCAAACATGGGGAGTTCATTGTTTATTTGTGACAGTGGAAATAGGTCCATCTGTCTTGTTACAAACTCAGAACCCTTGCGGAAGCTGTCATCATTTGTGTATCCATACCCCAAAGTGTTTGAAATTGACCACTATAGAGGAGCTCCGCGGTTTTCGTTTTCTGAAGCAATGTCGGTAATAGACAAACTGGTGGAGTTCTTCATGAACTGGGGAGAACAAACAAGGCAGAGGACCAGCAGAACAGGAACGCAAGGTCCTGATCAAGTTTTACCGTACGTAACGAGGAGGTTCTTTGAAATGTTGCACAGCAGCCTAACTCGCCTGGAAAATCTGCTGCCAGAGTTGGGTGCTGAAGACCTTCTAACCCAAATTTGGTTGCCTGCTTTGGTAACCCTAATGGTGGAAAACTTCTTTTTGTTGATGAGGCAAGACGATCCCATGCTTACTCAGTTGGAATATGGCATTAGACGTGGGGCCTGTGTAAGGGAACTTGAGAAGCGGATGTACCGTGGTCATTTTCACTATTTCACTAGCCCTGACAGTTATTATCCAGACAAACTCATTGATTGTCATCCGCCTCCTAAGCCACCCATATCCGTTCTCGAAGACGAATTACAGAAGTTAACACTGAACGAAACAAGAGAGTTAAGGGACTTTGCGGTATCTTTCGGCAAAAGTGTTTGACAGCACACTGTCAGGGATAAGAGCAAGGAAGACACTGGTCATTTGCCGTATCCAGTGTCTTTCTCTCTGCAAAACAGTGAACCAGGTTGTGATGTCCCAAATAGCACTTTGCTGGAGGGTATAAATGAGGTTCAACCAGGAGAGTCGTTCCTTTACTATGAAATCCTCTTTAAAGCGGGAGAAGTTGTTGCCGTTAGGCACGGCAGAAGAAGAGAGCAGTGGGGCTTTTATCTGGCCATTCTTTTAAAAGACCTACTAGTAAAGGACAAAGCTGCACATGAATTACAGTTTACAGATAAAGTGATGGACATACTCTGGCTAGACAACAGTGACACTGGCGATATCTTCCTATTCAAGGAAGCTTATGAAGATCACCAAAATTCTCCGTATTCTGTTGTTGACCGTGTTTGTGCTGATGTATGTACTGGTGATAGCGGATCCAAATCTTACAGACTTCAACAAGAAGAAGTAAACAGAATCGAGAGGATCCTTAAAGGGGGAGCCCACAGTGACATTGAATCTAAAGAAGAGTTAGACGAAAATGAAGTTGCTTTGGATGACACTTCCCCTGTTGAGCACCCAAGCGTTTTTCTTGCAACACAAGATCGGGGCGCACTGCAACACGTCTGAGGCTGTTTTAGTGGTTACAGAAGATCGGGATAGAATATTCAGCTGCCTACTGAACCTTATTCGATCGAGTCGAAAACAAGTTTTGAGTTAAGCCCTTGTTCTAGTGTATTTTAGTTTTCAGATTAATTTATCAAGTCATTTTCGATCATTACGGTTAGGCATTGACCTTATTGTTTAGCAAGCGATGAGAAGACACACTGGCCGTCTTACGGATAGTAGGGAAGGTGCGTACCAACACATCATAAGTGCACTCAAGTGGGCTTAACTCAATCTCAGCTCGAATGCATGTAGCTATGTAGGTTAACAGCTCTGTATTTTAAAGCGCTTACCTAAATTTTCAATGAAGGTCAACTCTGAAACGTCTAGGCTACGCAGGTTATTTATTTCAGACGTCCTTTTTTTTACTTAGATTTTTTCCTCGTAATAATTTTGACTTGCAACCGTTAATGATTGTATTCCCATTCATTGATTATATGTTATGGCAAATTGTTGCATATGCTCTATCATGTACAAATGAATTGACAAGTATCATAGATTAGACTATAGTCAATAAGATTTCTTCAGTGATAGTATCGATAGTACAACGCTAAAAGTTTGTTAACGTTTAGGCTACATGTAGAGTTTCAGCCATTGCGAGGGAGCTTCGCTGAGTTTGCAGTGCTAACCGTGAGGAATGATCCATTTCATTCTTTTCTTTTTGCGTTTTAGCATCATCATGTTTCAGTTCGTTTAAGGCCTGGTATTGAGGCCTTTGGGAAACTTTTTTCCCTAAAACTTTAAATAGATGTATTTTAGACGTCCGTTGGTACATCTTATTGGTTCCCGTTTTGTTGCATATTGTGGTACCGTTTTTCTGAAACGATACTAACTCGTGAAATATTTCCAGCGTTTTCAGCAAAATTAGGTTTTATTTAGAAGGGACAATACGATGGCACTTGGGTAACAAAAGAACAAAATGAACGAATGGAGTAAGGTATGTGCCAAAATAAAATTTTATGTTTCGATTATGTTGGCTAGGATGTTGGCAACAATGGCAAACAAAGTTACAAAAATAAAGCTGTTAAACCATTCATGGTACTCTGTCAAACGAGTCTCAATTCGTTTATTAAAAACTAGCAATAGGTATATTGAAATTCCTGCGTTTTGATTGGTGCAATGATATATTAGCTCATATACCATTGACCACAAATATGGTAGCCCATACGCGTCAATGAAAACTGCTGGGGAGCTCAAATATTGCAATTCTTTGGGCGTTTTTGATAAAACAATTATTCTCGAATTATTGCACTTGTGCTTGTAGGATATGAAATCGTTATAGCCAACTCGGCGCTACGTGCCTTGTTGGCTATCTACCATCTCATATCCAACGTGTGCGCGCTCGTGGAATAATTGTTAAATATATGCTAGTTATATTTGTGAGTCTTATCAGACATAAGAAAAAGTAAACAATAAAAGTTTAATTAACAGTGGAGACAGGTGTAGATCTGGGTAGAATCTGGGTGAATCTGATGAGTTTGCATTATTTTATGATGCATGCACCAATACTTTAATTCAGGTAATAAGGAATAATGAATGACACAGAAAATCTAAAAATGAATAATGAATAAGTCGTGAAAAATGCGAAGGAATAATGAATAACTCAGTTCCAATAATTCCTCTTCCACCCCCGAAAACATTGCCATTTTTTTCTATGGGTAAACTATACACCCATCTGCTATCACTAATTTTGCCGAAAATCTGTTGTTTGAAGTGTAAGTGTAAGTGTATCGGGTGACACGGCTGTTAAACAACGAATAAAATTATTCTTTTTAAAAGTACATTTGACGTTCTTGTAAGAATTCACCCAAAAAAATCACACAAATAAATGGGCCAGTTGGCGAACTCCTTGAAGAAGTAAGAGCAATGTGAGATTTTCTCCGTTCACCCGTTTTGGAAACGTTGCGTGATCTTTACAAACTTTGATCACAACACGTTAGACGGTAATTAATTCAGTTAAATTTATTGAAGTTCTTACCATCCTGAAGTTCTCATCGTCATTCACAAAACCAGGTCTTATAAAGGAAAGGTTAAGCATTCTCAGATTCACTGATAGACGAAATCACGGGTCGATATTGTTTGGTTATTTCTTTACGTGATCTGAAGGGAACTGAGGTAATAATTAAATTATACATTGTGTAATGTTTTTGCCGATCTCGTCGGATCTGATGCCTGTGTTTTTATGCAAATTTGTTCTCACTCATTTTATTCCAGTCCTATATAGAAGGAAAATCTAACACTAAAAAATGTTGGTTTAATTCATTTTCAATTAGGCATGAACAGTGTCACTGAAAATTAAAGAATTTTATGGTTGACGGATCAATTGAAAGCAGAACATTACTTTTCCAAGTTAGGTACAAAGATCTACTGTCAGCACGAATAGTACTTTTCAAACAACTGAAATTTTGAATATGATTTACGCCAGAATTTAACGTAAAAGTTGTACCAACCTTGAATCTAATTTCTTTCGCGACTTTTTTAATTGCTAATTAAATTGAATTCCGTAAATTCGACTCTTTGCTGTTGTGGATAAAACAAAATGGATGTTTGCTGTTCTTTTAAGTCATTAGTTGGTGGTCAGTGCTTGGCCTTTGATCGCAGTGACAGAAAGCAGTCTATGGACATAGTCCCACTGCTATCATACACTAAAATATAACACAGCACAAGTCACTTGATCTGGTCAAGTCACACTGTGTCACGCCCAGGGTAGGAGTACGTGTAACTTTCTAGCACTAGGAAAGATTTATGGCATGTTGATTCTTCAGATTCGCGCCCGCTTTTTCCACTCACCCCAACTACCGAGACAGTCTCCCCCCTTTTTTTCCTCACTCGCCCGCTTTTTTCGCTCGCCCCAACTACCCGGTCTCCACCCTCGTTTCCTCGCTTGCCTGCTTTTTTTGCTCACCCCAACTACTGAGACAGTCTCCCCCCATTTTTTCCTCACTCACCCCAAACTACCAAGAGAGTCCCCCCCTTTTTTTTCCTCGCTCGCCCCCAACCTTGGAGAGCCTGGAACAGGCTAAGTGAAAACCTGCAAAGCAGTTGTTTGTTCTCCACCCAGTGTTTGAGAATTGAAAAAACCGTTTTATTAGCATTTGATCGAGATCAGTATCACGTATTGCCTAAGTAGGATTCGTAGGTGCTTTTTTCTACATACATGTTCGTTGTTGAAATATTTTGAAACTCAACCCTGCAAGTCACCCCATGCCCCACCCTCCTCGACCTCTGACATTCCACAGTCCTGCTGGCTTCATCCCACCCCGTCCCACCCATTTTAAGTACAAAAGTTCTCCATCCTACGAAAATTGGCTAAGAATTTGCAGGGACATTTCGCACAGAGAAAATTGCCCTTACGCAACTGAAACCGCTATCTGTGGACAGCCGATCAAAAGGACCAAAGAAAAGGAGTGGTGAAGAAAAGGGGCCTTTCCTTTCCTAAGAAAAGGGGGGTGAGGGCGGAATGTAGTTGGCACCGATTTCATGACAAGGAAATTCCGATGTTTTAAAATAAAAGGGAAGAACTGGTCCTCTTCCTCTCCCCTAGATTCACCAGTGATTGCAGTTCATGTCCACAAATGTAATGTGCTTATCTAGTGAACATACAGTACTAGAAGACCCTAGAACAGAAATGACACTAGACCAAAAAATATCCCTAGAATGATCATGCAACGAATGAAGTGAAAGTGGGGATTTTTTTACATGTGTACCAAGTATAACTGAATCGCAAACAAATTCTTGATGTCATAATATTTTCATTTATCGTGTGCTGGACTATCCGACCTTTCGTCATTGTTTTTTTTTTGCTTACGCTGAACGCTACAAATTCTCTAAACAGATCATAACTATTTCATACCGTTATTACAGACAGTGAAATCCACCCTAAAACAATTTGTTACTAATTTTAGTGTGGGAAACCACTGACAATAGGTTAGTTGTCAATCGACTAAATCTGCCATTTGTATGAGTCAGGATGAGTAGTTTATTGTTGTATGAAAAATAGTATAAAACAAGAGCATCAAGCAGAGCACCCCAGTATCACTTGCTGTCTTTTTAATAGTACTTAATTATTAAAGGTAAATACACTACGTATGGACAAAACATCGTACATGTTTATCTAATTTAAATTTCAGCTGAAGAAAAGTAAACAGCACTTAGCTACCCGCGGGAAAAGAACCACCTAAAAGATAGATCCAAATTCGTTATAAATTATTAAAGAAGTAAAAGTATCTACAATAAGCGGGTGATATCTATTTGTTTTCCAGTATTATTACCGACTCTCACTCCAAACTTGAAAACCCTCGGGAACTGTGACCAGCCGTGTCACGCAATTGTTTACACTTCAAACAACAGATTTTTGGCAAAATTAGTGATAAACACAGGCCAAAGCGAGCCACTGAAAACCATCTCCCCAGGGATTTTTTTTGATATTATAGCAGATGGGTGTATACTTTACCCATAGAAAGTATTTTTGCGATATTTAAAGTTATTGCCCATAAAAAAAAATGGCAATGTTTTACTGTATAATTTCGCTTGCGACACATTTGCAAATTTAGTTTGTCAGTTTTGGCTCATTTCGGGCTCAAAGCTAATCTCGATTTGTTTTATTTTTCACTCAATCATACAATGAAGACCTGAAAAGATTATAAATATCATTGAAAGATTCATAAACAGCTGTAGTAGTAGTATAATGAGCGAGATGATCAAATTTTCAAAAAATTCAGTCTAACCGGAAGTGGATTTTGAGCCCAAATGGGGCGAAATCGTTTTTTGCATATTTCTACGAAAGGAAGCTGTATCAGGACAAACTAACTGCAGTCCGTTTAGTTTCTCACTAGGACCTATCTTTGTGCAAAATATGAGCAAAATCAATTTTTCAACTTGTGCCGCCGAAAGTCGATTTTAGTCGACTTTTGTAGAAAGCGGCACTTAAACCGCTTACGTTACACTACTTTTTAATCGCGGACAATTTCTAAAAATGTTTACTACGGTTACTAGAACTAGTGGAAACTGCAAAGAAAAAGTGACAAAAAAGCGATAATTTACATATAAAACACAACAGTATATTTAGATATTTTTGGGTTTTGTTGGAAACCCTCATGATTTTTGTCCCCATTCGATCATCATGCATTCTTTTTTTATTTTGACTGTACTCTTAACAAGCGTTTCTCTGTAACAATTTCCCTTAAATTTTTTTGATGATTCGTGAGACCAAATAGTCCTATTGTACTGTTTCCTTATTTGATCTTATTTTACTCATACTTTGGCTGGATCAGGTGTTTACAGTTTGTATAAATAATTGTTTTTCTTAATGCCAGTATCCTTCAATGCTTTGCCAACTGATTGTGAGCTGTCACTGGTTGTCACTTTTTTGGGTGTGGGGAATTCAAGAAATGTTAATAGCTTATAAGATGTGCCACACACAAAATTGTGATTTGTTTGGCAGGTCACAAAAAAATTCTACTCTACATAAGGACAGTGGATTTTTTGCACCAAGCTGTGGCTTATCCTTGCAGGGTCTATCCACTGGTTAGATTCTCGGATTAAGTACCACACCAAGAGCAGTCCAACAAATAAAAGCAACACTAAACAATGAACATCCAAATTACATCTTACAGCAACTTCAAAGAGCAAATGAGTCAGTCTATGATAACTTGACAATTAGGTAAGGGGTGAATAATATATAGATTTAGGCAGGCCTAAAAGCGGAGCTCCTATTTATTAATATTTTTTGCTTGAGTTTGCACTGTTTCCCAATTAATAAGTGGCCACACTATTTCTAAGCGCATACTGCCCATATAGGAACATGTTGCTGCACTTTATTGGGTTCCTCATGCACGTACGCACATAGGCGCACACATCAAATTTTAGTGTAAAGACTTTTAATAACTCTAAGAGTTATTCAATGTAAAAAGGACCTTCATGAAGGCAAAGAAATTTGCTTTGATTTACTTCAAGACACTCAAGGCAAAAAGATCAACTTAAGGCACTGAACAAAGTGAACTCGCGGCTAAACAAAATGAACTTACACCGCAACAAAGAAAATCACAGCGGCAAAACTAACTCAGCAAATTCATTGGGAGCCGGTTTCAGTCATTTTTTAAGCAGTCTTTTTGTGTAAGAATTGTCACGGTTTGTGATTTAGGAAGTGGTGCTCGCTGTCTAATAAGCTTACAATGTAGTTTTGAACCATCTTGGTTTGGTTGCATGATTACTACGTGTTTTATCGTACATGCTAAATACCTTAGAGAATTTTATGCAGAGAAGTGAATAAATTTCCTTCGTTTCTAACAGGCAAATGTACGTTGGGAAAAGTCTGAACTCACTAACCCAAGCACAGGCAACTCGCAATATAAAAACCGGCGTAAATACTCATTTACGAATCTAACAAATTATTGCAAGTACGAGATTTCAACACACTCACCAAAATGACAAAAATGCAAGCTAGTGAGATAGAGCAGTTGGATAATAAGTCGTTTAATCATTGGTGTGAAGTATCGTTGCCGAAAGTTTGCTCGTTTTTTGCTTAGATTTGTTTGCGGGATTTTTCTGCAAATGCAGCGTGCGAAATCATGGTTTTGATCCGTGTAGCGAATATTCTTTTCAAAATCCAACGATGAACCTCACAGTTAAGAACTTAACTCCACTAGCTAAAAAAACACAATATTTTAAACGAAACGTTTAATAGGCAAAAGTGAACAAAAGTGATTAAAGCTAAGAGGTTTGAAAGCAGCTGTTTTAACGAAAATTATATAAGCTTGATGGACTGGAACATCTGAAAACCGACATAATATCGAATTTGCTCATAAATGAAGTATAAACAGATTCTCATAACAAAATATGTACATTTACGTTTGTTACCTCATATTTTGAGAAGGCTTGTAAATTCTGCAGGGCAAAGCTTTCAAACCAGCCAAATAACATCGGAGACGAAGCAACGAAAACGGTAGTTTCGTCCAATGTTCGTAATAATCTCACACCACGGTATATACATAATTTGAATTATCAGCGAAGATCAATATCTTTCTTCCTTTCGGTGTAGCTTTTAACAGTCTATTATCCGTTACTTCAGTCAACTTGACCGGCTCTGAGCACACTTTTATATTAGCTCAGTTCATTTTCCCGTCTTGGTCAGCCACAGGAACCGAAGACAGTGCTTCAACTCTCGCTGTTTTTGACTCGTACTCCGATATATCATGTTCAGGTCAACAATTATTTCAGATCTTCTCGTTAAGAGGTTATCCTAAATCACTTGGCATAAGTTTCCATGCTGTAGATAAGTAAATAAAGAGAGAAATATTCACGAAGATCTATGTCCTCCAGCACGCTTTCTTCCCGTCTTTCAATTCAGCAGTGAACAACGTGCAAACGAGTTGCCGCCTTTTCATACAATCGCTTCGTTTAAGTTGAAATGAAATGTCCAGATCATTTTTTTAACATGAGAAAAAACTTTTTAAAATAGATTTAGCTAAGCCTAAAAGCTGAGCTCCTCGGTTATTAACTTTGACCTTTATTTAAATCAGAATTAACGCGATGATCAAAAAATTTGTAGAAAACTAGAACTTGAGCCTGCGATCAACTAGAGAACCATTATCTGGTCAGCAGTCAACTTCACAAAAACACGTGACCTCGATGAGCTCCACATGTGAGCCCGCGATATGGCCACGTGATACTGGTCAGCGGATACCTTGTTTTGACAGCTGTCAATTGGTCATATCATGGATGTCAAAGTTGTACGTAGGGATACGGGAGCATTCATCTCCATTCATCTGCTCCCCATCTCCCTCAGCCTATTTTCCTCCCCCCACCCCCGGTCGGGTTGCCTTAGGACTCCACTCCCCCTCCCGGAGAGTCTGTACGGGAGGGCGTGCGGGCGGGCGTACGCACCAAATTTTCTTGGCCTCATGGGTTTACCAAAAATTCTTACCCATGGTGCTCTGCTGGCGCGCTTCGCGCGCAGGAGCTCCGCTATTATCAAAATCATCTGTTTTTCCCCAGCAGACTTGACTTGTTTTATGGTCCTTATGCTTGATGACTTTCACAATATACATTCAAAGCACACTCCAGACAATCTTGTTAAAATGAATGTTGTCCACATGGTGTCCTGTCTGGTGGATGTGCATCCCACAATAAGGGCAGTACCATGAACATCAACAGTACATAGAAGAGTAATCCTGAAGGTAAATAGCTTGGAAAAATCTGCCTTGGAGGAATTTAGACCCTGACTGAAATCCATGACATCCTAACAAATGCTTTGGAGAACACGATAAGTCCAGTTTATGGAACAATTGCCTCCTTACAAGTAACATTAATTCTAGAAGGTACAGGCAGCTTTTCAGGGAATGCAGGGTTCGCTAATACTTCTGTTTTAACCGAAACACAAAATGTTAATTATAATGGAATTTTTTTCAAAAAGTCTATAATATCATCAGGTTGGTCTGGTTCATCTAGCATAAAAATGGTAAAATGTCATGATAAAAAATACTTTGAATATGGAAAAAGAAAACAATACCAGTTATCATACAATAAGAAATCAAATGACATTTAAAATGTGAAACATACAACTTTTAGACAAACACTCAGTGAAGACTGTTTAATTTAGGGCTTAAGGGCTTTTAAA